>SKCR01036872.1:0-102982 GCA_019454045.1 Zanthoxylum bungeanum | reverse complement strand
CCCCACTCTTAGATGACCTAGATTTGATCTTGAGTTGTTTCATTGTGTTGAGACTTGATTGGATGGAAGAAACATGATTGAAGTAGTTGATTTAACCAATTTGGTCTAATTTGTCCAATTTGAAGAATTGAAAAATTAGGGTTCATGACCAATTCCAAATTTGGGGGTTTTCATATATGTTGTGTATTTGGATGTGTATATGATGCATATAAAGTTTCATGTTCATTGGATTTCATTAGGATGAGTTTTGAGACATGAAATGACCAAATGGCCAAATTTGGCACCAAATGGTGCATTCGGCCAAGCACTTGAATTTTGGGTTTTTTGTTGCTTATGGTGTTTTGATGTTTTGAACATTCTAAGTTCATCTTAGAAATGATTTAGAATCATTCAAAATTGATTAGATCAATTTCGGACTAAAATGGACAAAATACCAATATAAGGGCAATTTGGTAAATTCACTTAAATATGATTTATTTGAATTTTATTTCATAATTTGATTATTGGATAATTAAATAAATATGTTTATTTAATTAATCCGAGAAAAAGTTTTGAAATCGGAAGATACGATCTTCCGCCGCTTCCGCTGCGTTACCGGATTTAGCCCCTAAAACCCCTACAGAAGTAATCACAGAGTATGATAAAGACATCTAGGTTGGTTAGACCCACTGATCCTATTCTCGGAGACAAAATCATCGAGTTGGCTTACTTAAGGATTAAACTGTGAAAGAGCCGTGGCACACACACACTAGGAGTCTAGTTCAGATCACCTATTCAGACGATCAGAATTGAGTGTATCAAGTACTTTGAAGGTTCTCAGGTTTCGACGCGAAGCATTCGTTGAGGACGAAAATATGTCTACCTATCAGGATTATCTCGAGAAGAGGCAATAAAATATGTTGAAATGAAACATCAGTATCAGTATCAGTTTTGCCGGGTATGACACTCTAGGGGCAAGGCCCACTTCACTATCAGTATAAGTTTTTGCCGGGTATGGCGCTCCGGGTATGGAGACATCAATATCAGTTTTGCCGGGTATGACACTCCAGGTATGGAGACATCAGTATCGGTTTTGGGGATGAGTCCCAGGGTTGAGGCCCGCATCGTCAGTATCAATTTTAGGGATGAGTCCCGGGGGCGAGGCCCACATCAGCCACGATATCATATTCAGGAATGAATCCCAGGGTCGAGGCCCACATCATCAAGTTTTGGAAAGAATCCGAGAATGAATCTCAGTTTTGGAATGATCCGGGAATGAATCTCAGTTTTGGAAAGAATTCGGGAATGAATCCCTGTTTTGGAATGAATCTGGGATTGAATCTCAGTTTTGAATGAATCTGAGAATGAATCTCAGTTTTGGAATGAATCCGGGAATGAATCTCAGTTTTGGAATGAATCCGGGAATGAATCTCAGTTTTGGAATGAATCCAGGAATGAATCTCAGTTTTGGAATGAATCCGAGAATGAATCTCAGTTTTGGAATGAATCCGAGAATGAATCTCAGTTTTGGAATGAATCCCAGGGTCGAGGCCCAACTCGGAATAAATCCGAGAATGAGTCCCAAGGTCGAGGCCCACTTCACCAACAGTTACAGGAATGAATCCTAGGTCGAGCCCACTTCACCAGTATTTTGGGAATGAATCCCATGGTCGAGGCCCACTTTATCAACTCGGTTCGAAAATGGACCACCTCTCATACAGCACAGTTCGGGGATGAACCATCGCATCACAGCATTAGTTTTGCCAGGTATGGCACTCCGAGTATGGAGATACAGCTTCAATTTTTCCAGGTACGGAACTCCGGGTATGGAGATGTTTCAGCGACGCCTCGGGTATGAGGTTTAACATGCCAGGTACGGCACTCCGGTATGGAGATATCATTGCGATACTCTAGGTATGGAGACGCCACCGCGACACCTCGGGTATGGGGTTTAGCTTGCCAGATACGACACTCCGGGTATGTAATATCACTACGATACTCTAGGTATGGAGACGCAACCGCGACACCTCGGGTATGGGGTTTAGCACGCCAGGTACGACACAACAAAATCATCACTACGACACTCTAGGTATAGAGACGCAACCACGACACCTCGGGTATGGGGTTTAGCATGCAAGGTATGGCACAACCAAATCAACTCGACTCAAAGCAATAGGCAAGTCAGGTGACAGCTGGCGAGCCATGTAAGTAAAAATGCATTGCACGAACTTTGATAGGACTGTCATTGTCACACGCTGCACAGATCCCATCAAAGTGGGGGCGACTGTAGGCACTGTATTTTTGTATATAAGTCCCGATGATGAGCCTTGAATGGAGGCACTACCTTTTAAGTTGCGGAAGTCACGGGAAACGAACGTCGGAAGGGAAGAGTCATGAATTGGTACCCTGTTGGATTAAATTCGCTTGCTTAGCTTCGGGTTTGCTCGTTAAGCCTATGTTTTAAAATTTATCCCCGGCCCAAAACCCACACAAACAAAACCCCTCTCATTCACATGAACAACAAAAATAATAGACACCCGACCTCTCATTCTCTGCCTTCAACTCTCGGCCTCACAAAGACCAAACACAAAGGAACAAAACATAAAAAACCCAAACAACACCCATCCATGCCCATAATCCCCGTAACAAAAGCTCATGAGCCCATGCGTGCATTATTCAAACACCCACACTAGCCATACACAAGAAGCCAGCATAAGCCTAACCACCCCCATCCCTTTACATTGCCAATACAACACTCATACACTGCCCATACGACACCCATGCACACACCCTTATAAAAGTATACATGTAGCACTCTCGCAGGGGGGTCTTCGTCTTGAATCCTCAGGCATCAAACACCATGAAATAGTCCCGGACACTCCCATCACTCACGGCAAGAAATAAGACACTCAAACATAGCCCATGATTCACGCCTAAGACCCATCACTGCAAAGCCTCCTCTCACGCCCAAACCAGCTCATTCACGCATACACTCACAACAGCCCTCACACCTCATCATCACATACTGCCGACTACAAGCAGCCCCCTAAACAACTAACACCCCTTCTCGCTGCTCATCACCTATCTCAACACTCGGCAGCAGCCTTGATCCATTCATAAACAATAATACCCCTAACAGCCAGCCCTTACTGACCAGCAAACCCAAGACACCTCACGCCAAGCCCTCACTCTCTCAGCACACACGCACAACCCTCACTGTCCTCACCCAAACCAAGCCACTCACTCACGTCAAATACACACTGCAACACGTTCACACTCACTGAATACATGCCCACGAACCAGCCTTCCACTCGGTTCCACGTACAAACAATAACCCATCATTCATGACCGAAACAGTAAATAAAATAGCCCTTGTGTCCATGTAGAGACTGCCATAACACATGCATAAACCGTGCATCAACATAGAGACTGCCATAACACGTACACAAGCTGTGAACTGCCCCTTGCAACCAAATGAAACCAACACCAAAACAGCCCATTGACCAAACAAAACAGTGAACAAAACAGTCCCCGAACACCCTTGAAAATAGTCCAGAAAATAACCTCGTAACCGCGAGTGAAAATAGAGAAAATAGCGAGCGGAAACATCGAGTGAAAATAGAGAAAACAGTGAGTGGAAACAGCGGGCGGAAACAACGGTTGAAAACAGCGAGCAGAAACAGCGAGTGAAAACAGTGAAAATAGCAAAAACAGCAGACCAGTGAAAACAGCAGAAACGATAACCCTTCCGACACCCTGAAACGCACTCCCGAAAAACGACTTAAAAAGTAAGACCTGATGGCACCCTTTATTATATTTTATTTTGTTGTCCCGGATACGGCATGCTCGGTTGACGTGGAATACGTCCAACCGGGTATGCGAGGTCCTACATTGAGAACGGCCAAATTATTTGGTCACATATTTAATATTCCGCATTTATTTTTGTTTATTGTTGTTTTATTATTCCGCATTTATCCATTTGATATGTTCATGAGATCGCGTGCTCGTTTTTATTTTGTTTATTCCTATGTGTGCAAACTTAGATATTAGTTATTTTTGCATGTGTATGTTGCGTAGATTCGGTTAAGTTATTGCACAAATCCGTTCATTACAAGTGGCATAAGTAAGGGACCATTCCGAACCCAACGGTTTGAGGCCTTCCCTTGCGAGGGGTGAGTGTGGCCTTAAATCATTTTCCCAGTTCACACCGGGTCGCGACTCCATTTTATTTCTCCGGTTTAGTCCCCCGCGGGCTACTCCGTACTCCCGACCGGGCTGCGAGCCCGGAACAGCGTCACCGATTTCTGTGTTCTACAATAATCTAACAACTCTTCATGTTTACCCCTCATTTTGCGGGTAACTGATTCTACCTGATCTCGGAGCTTCTGTAATTCGGCCTGTGACCTGCCACTTTCCCCACAGCATATTCAGCCAAATCATCGTCAAAACTTGGAATATCATCATTCAAACTAGTCGGAGGGTCTTCACACCTCTCATTCTCAGGGTTTCCCCCAGCACGGGCACAACTATATTGGCCATAGCAGCAGTCAAGGCTTGCAACTGTTCAGTAACCTTGGTGAGATTGGTTTCCAACTGATCTATACGGGATGTTTCATTCTCTGATTCGCTCATGTTTGCTATCGGCCTTTTAACAAGTCTTCCTTTTTCCCTAACCCAACGGATATCTATGATGGCTCTTAAGACACAAAAGAGTTAACATGATGTGTGTATGCATGAGATACGTGCGATGTGTGGAACATATAATTCGGCCCATTGTCATTTTAAAGCTTCAATCATATTATTGCAAGGTGCAAACTTGTCCCAGTTGAAAAGGCTCAACAGGTTTACACTTTTGCAATAACGTGGTTAAACAACTTCAAATGATAAAGAGCCCAAACACAGGATGGCCCATCGGCATTTCAGAAACTTTTAGCCCAATTGTCATAGGATACGAACTCGTCCCAGTTTAAATGGCCCAACAAGCTCACATTTCTGACAAGAAGTCCAACTGCATCCAAATGAGGATGGTCCACAAGCACAAGGAAATAGTTGCTATAGGTCATACAACTCCGGTCTACATGTGGTTTTGTAGGAGTGTGGACAAAGACTCTCGCTGGCGAAGGATTGCCCAAAATTAGGTCTCCCCACTCAAGGGTTCGAGCAACCAAGTGAGCGCACCTTTTTTATACCTTACGGTACGTGCCAACGAGTTATGGTGTGTGACTGACTGTCAAATGGATTTCCCGTTGTAGATTCCCCAGAGGGAGGGCAGAGCGAACTCTCTTAAAAACCCAAGCCTCTTAGGCTCTTATCGCTTGGTGACAGGAATAAACAACGAGTCCTCCAAATTAGTCCATCACGGTAGGCTACAAGTACATGATTATCTAGGTGCCTTCGCAGCTTTTCCTTATAGAAAGGTAGTGAATGAGGGAAGACACCAAACCATTACCTAGCCTTAAAAAGTGCATTTGATAAAACCCCTTTCAACCCACGATAGACACGGTTAATTAAAGCACACATCACAATCATTACAAGGTATTATTTCGGGGCTAATTCTCTATCCCCAGTGGAGTCGCCAGACTGTAGGACACATATGTTGGACGACGCTGTTCCGGGCTTGCGGCCCGGTTGGAAGTACGGAATAGCCCACGGGGGAACTAAACCGGAGAAATAACATGGAGTCACCACCCTGTGTGAGCCGGGAAAATGATTTAAGGCCGCACTCACCCCTCGCAAGGGAAGACCTCAAACCATTGGGTTCAGAATGGTCTCTTACTTATGCCACTTGTAATGATGTGATTTGTGCAATAATTTAATCGAATCTAGCAACATACATTCCCGAGGGTATTCTATTTCTAAGTTCACATGCATAGAAACAAAGCTCGTATCTATGTTTGCCTATAACCTTTTTGCATATAACCTATGCCTAAGCTTGCATGCATAAAAGTAGATTGAAATAATGATAAACACATAATTTCACAAACGCATTACATTGATGATCATGGAAACGCAAATGGACAATGATTGTACAAGCATGCATATTAAAGAGAGGCAATTAAGTGCATAAATATTGACGAGAGCTAAGTAAACATATGATGGGGAAGGGAATGACTAGGAGAACAAACATGCATGAAACATGATAAAGGAATTTGTCCAGTGTGTGCGCGTTCGTGTAGCGTTCGTAAACACGTTCGAACGGAAAAAAGAAGTTTCGTGTTCGTATAGCGTTTGAGAACGCGTTCGAACGGGACCAGACCTGATGCATGATAAGACAAAGAAGACACGTGCGTGTTCGAGTAGCGTTTGTAAACGCGTTCGAACGGTAAACAGAAAGTTCACGTTCGTATAGCGTTCGAGAATGGGTTCGAATGGGACAAGACCTGATGTATGATAAAACAAAGAAAACTCATGCACGTTCGAGTAGCGTTCGTAAACACGTTCGAACGGTAAACAGCTGGTTCACGTTCGTATAGCGTTTGAGAACGCGTACGAACGGGACAAGACCTGATGCATGATAGACGACGCAACACACTCGTGTGCCCGATGGAACACATTTCACATTCAATCGGGTGCACCTCGTCCGGCGCGGCAAAACATCATGGAAAAGGTAGCCTTTTAGGCATTCCCTCGAATAGAGGACCTTTAATCCACCCTAGTTAGCCCATGCGCACAAGAATGCAATGCATGCATAAATAAAACAATAATATGCAAATGGTAAATGACATAATAAAAGGCGCGGAAAAACATCGTGGTAAAGGTAGCCTTCAGGCATTTCCCTCGAATAGAGGACCTTAATCCACCCTAGTTAGCCCATGCGCATTATGTGACCATGCATATAAAATAAAGACAACAATAATATAGGACCTTGTATGCTCGGTTGAGCATATCTCACATTCAACCAAACATACTTCGTCTGGCGCGGCAAAGTATTATCGTAAATGTAGCCTTTTGGACTTTTCTCCCCTCAAATTGAGAACCTTTAGACTAACATACTAAGCCCATGCGCATTACATCACAATGCATAGAAAGTAAAATGTAGAAAGTAACATCATACTAACGATTAAATCATGCTTAAAAGATAAATAACATGCTAGCAACCCAATCATGCTCGAATACAAGGTTGGATGAAACAAAATGTGTGAATCTCTCAAGTGATACGTGGCATTGTATCCCGAGTGCATACCGCAATACCGTCCATTCGGATTTGGCTACGGAATTTATGTCCGGGTATCCATCCGATATACCACAAGAGAGAACACATATTTCATTCATTCAATGACCACAACATATATCAACAAACGACTCTCATGCGAGGGAATTCTAATAAACAACAAAAAAAGATTTAGAATAAATAAAAAGGATGCCCTCAGGTCTAACCTCTTAGGTCGTCTCTCGAAAGTACGTCACATGGCCTTCGGAAGGGTTGGTGCTCCGCAATTCCTCCGGTTCACTGGTCCACTACTCTCGTTCACTGCTTCGGTGTTTTGAGCTGTCATTTCCTCGATTTTGTTGTTGTTTCTTGCGGTGATTTAAGGGTTTTAAAGTGCAGTTTTTGTTCACTGTTTTTGGACGTTTCAACTACTGTTTGGGATGATTTTTGGTGGTGTTATGGTGTGGTCTGGGGACTGTTTCGGTGAGGTAAAGAGGCTGAGTTTATGCGGTAATGGAGGGGGTCTTGAGGGATGAGTATTCGGCTATTGCCGAGAGAGGAGAATGGGAATTATTTGTTTGTTGTTTCTTGTGTTGGGCGTGAGATGCTATGAGAGTTTTGGGTGCTAATGCTTTGCAGAATTTTCTGTGATTTGTATGTATGTGCTTTTTTGTGAGAATGAGCTACGGTGTAAAAGGTTGGCTTATGCTTCTTTTTATAGGCAAAGGCTAGGGTTTCTAAGGTTTGAATAGGAATTGATCAAGTAATTATGGGGGGGAATATTTTGATTAGTGTCTCACAAGGAAAAATCTTCTTAAGTTAGGGAGGAGATTTGGTTTGATTGGGAATGTGATATATTTGATTTGTTTATTTAGGTATGTGAATTATTTAGATTGGGATGTGATTTATTTAATTTAGGAAAGATATTATTTTAATTTGTGACATGTTTTAAATGTTTTAATTATTTTTGGGTGGGTTTTGGTGGGCTAAATGGGTTTGGGCGTGAGGCTAGCAACAAAACCAGAAGTACCGACACCGTTCGAACGCCTATTCGAACGCTGCACGAACGCCCGCAATCTGCTTGAGGTTCGAACGTGCTCACGAACGTAACACGAACGAAAGCAGTGAACATGAGAATTGAATCCGATGACATACTTATTCTGAATTTCCTCTTCCGACATTCGTTTCCCGCGACTTTCGTAACCTAAAGAGTAGTGCCTCCGTACGAGACTCATCATCGGGACTTATATGCAAAATGCAGTGCCTACACTCATGTTTGTGTAATATATTGGTTTACTAACCTGGAACACGAAATTATGCAAAAGCCTCCGTCGATGGTCAGATACAAATACCCAGAATAACCCAATTAATCATATTCTTATGTCAACCAAGTTATCTGAATTCATTAAGATTAATTTCCAATTATGGCTACCCCCGCTTGACAGGTATATTCATATCCTGTAAGGAAATCTATTAAATGGTTATCTATCCTTAAAGAAGATCGTGGGCTATTGAGTATAAGGTTTAAACCTAAAATCCATTTTCCAAGTTCATTTTAAGTTTACCAGATCAATCTTATTAATGGCCAGTTAACAAGAAGCATTAAGACTAAGGCTCAATAAATAAATATTTATATTACCCAAACTATAAAATAACAACTTATAAACCAGTGATATTGGAATTCATCACAACCCCAGATAATTGGTTTAGTTACTACACATAATTAAGACTAGTAAAAACTTAAATAAAGTAAATGACATAAAGTAAATGCTGGAAAGTATATACTGGAAATTAAATAAAGTAAATGCTGAAAGTAAATGCTGGAAATTAAAAAGGAAAAGTACAATAAAAGAAAATGTTGGGGTTAGATGATCCACTTTTATTACTTCTATTTTAGATATCTCTCTTATTATAATATATTAACTTTGTGTGATATTACCAACCGACCATATAGGCGGTATCCTAATTAAGTCAAATTTATAATTAATTCCAACAGACCATACAGGCGGTATGCAGTTTAGTCAGGTTAAAACCAATTTTATTAAGTCCAACCGACCATAAATGCGGTATCTTCATTAAGTCAGGTTTTAAATAGTTTATATATTATAATTAAGGGAGATTAATCTAAATATTAGTAATAAAAGTTTTACCTTTCACCCTAGGATGAGAGAGTTACCTCCTCATTACTGAAAAGTAAAAACTGAAAATTAAAGAAAGGAAAGTACTATTGTGTAAAAGTAAATGAAATTAAATACAAAAAGTAAATACTGAAAAGTAAATAAAAAAAGTGCTAATGCGAAAATTAAATACTGAAAGCTGTGAATAAACAAACAAGATACAATCTTCTTAGTATTCTTAAGGAATTTCTTAGAAGAAAGTATGAATTGAATTCTGAAATTCGGCCTCAATTTATAGGCAAAATTTTACCTCACGCGTCATGACGCGTGGAACATTGCGCATCGCGACGCGCCATTGATGATGGACGTGTGGTGTGCAACTTCCGGAGATGAGGACACGTGTCTGTCGGCAGCATTATTATATCGGCATCACGATGCATAAAGTTGGTGCGTGTCGCGATGCTGACATCAGCAAAGATGTGGATTGTCGGCAGCATGTGATGGTGACACGTGGCACGGCGCACGTTAGCAGATTTGTTGTGATGTTGACACGTGTCAAACGCATGTTAGTAATGGCACATGATAGCAAAACTTCTCTGATTGGTCCACATGTCCGGCGCATGTTAGCAGTCTCCGACACACGTTAGCAGACATCGTTTTTTAGAATGGCGCATTTTAGCAAACGAAGCATTTTAGCTGGAAATTTACATTTTTGCGCTTTTTGTCCGTTTTCCGCTGTTTTGGCCCCGAATTGCCTCCAGAGAGTCCTGTTATTTTATTTATCTACAAAATACCACAAAACACATCAAAATATTCACAGAACTAAAAAAACTATACAAAATATTAAGTCAAATGAGTGGGAAAATAGTGATCTATTTACCACTCATCACACCCCCAAACCTAACATTTTTCTAGTCCTCGAGCAAGACAACAAAATAAAATAACATAAATATCTTTAAAATAAAATTAAACTAAGCCACTTTCGTAGGGATCACGGTTGCATTTAACATATGCAACAAGTCTTTAACCCATAGGTGTCCATAGTGGACGAGTCGTAGTCTCATGAGGGCTTACAGCAACGATACCCACAAACATTAATCTAATACTAATACACTTTTTTTTTGGAAATGATGGAAACCCCACCACCAAACCACCCATTCTGGGCCGCGGTGTAGGTAAAACCACCGGCTGTCCCAGGCTCTTACAAGAAGTGCACCCCCTGGATTCGAACCCAGAACCTCAAGGTGAGATCCTGGACCCTACACCACCAAGCCACACCCCTTGGGGACCCTAATACTAATACACACAAAAGCAAAAAGACAAGAGAAAAAAGAATAAACAAGTTAGTGACTAAACAAGTGAAACTTCTTATCCAAGTTAGTAGTTGTTTTATTTCTTTCTAAATTACCGAATAAGTAAATTCTACGATTATTTTTACCATTCTCTATATACACAATCAACAAAGTATCAATCAAATCATTGTGCCCACAATAATCATAAGTGTAGTTGAAAAGAGAGTAATATTTTTGTCCTAAAGTTATATCAGACTTCACACCTTTTTTTAGCAATGGAATATTTTTTTCTGATTTTTTTATATATAATATCTTCCATCCATGTAGCGAGTTTTGGGCCAGTGACTCCCAAACCAGTTGGCTTCAGGGCACTAGGTGTTAAGACACCCCTACGAACTTAATTACCCGGATTTCAGTTATATATAATTTTTTATAACATCTTTAATCCATGTAGCGAGCTTTAGGTCAGTGACTCCCAAACCAGTTGGTTTTAGGGCACTAGGTGTTAAAACACCCCTACAGACTTAATTACTCGGATCTTAGACGTTTTTTTTTATTCCATCGCTTTTTAGATGTTTCCTATAATTAAACTAGAGCGCTGAATATTACAAACTTTTCAATTACAACTAATGTTCGTATGTTATCATGCATGTTGATAATATCTGTCAACTGAGCATATGAAGATCCATTTTAGTTAGTTTTATGGAGAATTTACAAATTAAATAATTCAAAAGGAAATAAACAAAAATTAACTTGTTACGAAATAGGTTGAGATACGTCTCAGGAGTAGAAATTCCTTACACAATTATCTCACACCAATTTCACCTGATTAGTCAAATTAAAAACACAAAAATAAAAAATATTTTTTAAATTTTGTAAATTTTTTATTTTTTTGAAAATTTTTGACTAAAAATCAAATAAAAACAACACAATAAAAATAAGATACTAGTCAAATATTCCCTTCCCCCAAACCTAAATGAGATATTGTCCTCAATGTCTTAAAAAGTAGAAGAATAGTTTAGAAGATAGTACCTGGTTAGCTGAAATTCTACATCTTTAAAAGAAAATTAAAGGTTAAGATTCATATTTATCCGACGCTTTTTACCATGATCATTATCAGACAAGTTAATCTTGGAAAGGATAGGGTCGATTTGTGGTTCAAATGCTAAAATTTGGTCAATTAAATATTGGGCAGTTCTGGCAGTAAAGATGAGTTCTTTTACAGGTTTTGACACGAATCCATTTCTCCGGGCATCATCAAAAAACACACAAAGAAAATCATAAAACCCATCAGCATTAAATAGTCCCATCGATTTCTGGTGTATGTTCAAGTTCGCCCAAGATAGGACTGTAAAAATTTCCTCCATCGTGCCCAAGCCACCTGGCAAAGCAATAAAAGCATCAGCACGGTTAATCATTTCCACCAGTCGTTCAGACATATCTGGCACGATAAGTTCCTCTCCATTTGATGGTCCTATAAGATTCGCCTCCGCCAAGAGTTTTGGGATGATTCCCAGAACTTAAATACCTCATTCTTATACAGCCTTTGAAACGATCCCCATTAGTCCAAGATTGCCACCACCATATACTAAGTGCATATTCCTTTCAGCTATGACTCTACCAAATTCATGTGTTGCCTCAACGAACTCTGGTTTAGAACCAACACTAGTACCGCAAAACACACATATATTTACAACTCGTCTTCTTAAAGTGGCTTCCATTTTTTAATTTTATGTATTTCTCAGCTCTGGATGTATTCAAGAGTGAAATGATGAGTTGAATTTATAACACCTGAAAAATGGTGAGTAATAATAGCACTAGTACCTGCGAAATGACAATTATTAGTTAAACAGTAAAATATATCGTGAAAGTCAAAAAATGTGGATCCTGTCGGAGAAAATAAAAGAAAATAACAAAACAAATCACAATTATTAGATATATACAAAGAGAAAATAATATTTACAAGAAGTAACGGCTTGAATGACGTCTATGCGTCAAGGACAAGCTTCCCATCCAATTTTCTTATAATTGGCAAACAGGGTCTCTTAAAGTCAGATTCCCGAGACTTAACTGCTGTCTTTCTTTTCGAAATTGTGTATATAACATGTGAATTGCATGATGCACATATCCAGTGGAATGCGTCTCAAGAGTCTTAGATATGTCATCTAAAGACTCCTTACTCAAGCCATCCCTAATGAATTTAATTTTATCTTCACGGTTATCAAACACCATTCCTAAAGAACGAAAATGAGTATTACATGTCATACGAACACATTTATAGCAAACACCCATTCTTTTAGCTCTTCTTTTTTTAGCATAGGTGCTTCTTCCTAAACCAGACAAATATGAATGAGGATCGTTTCAAGGGCTTTATAGGAATGAGGTAGTCAAGTTCTGGGAATCATATACTAAGATTGCCACCACCATATACTAAGTGCATATTCCTTTCAGCTATGACTCTACCCAATTCATGTGTTGCCTTAACGAACTCTGGTTTAGAACCAACTCTAGTACCGCAAAACACACATATATTTACAACTCGTCTTCTTAAAGTGGCTTCCATTTTTTAATTTTATGTATTTCTCAGCTCTGGATGTATTCAAGAGTGCAATGATGAGTTGAATTTATAACACCTGAAAAATGGTGAGTAATAATAGCACTAGTACCTGCGAAATGACAATTATTAGTTAAACAATAAAATATATCGTGAAAGTCAAAAAATATGGATCCTGTCGGAGAAAATAAAAGAAAATAACAAAACAAATCACAATTATTAGATATATACAAAGAGAAAATAATATTTACAAGAAGTAACGGCTTGAATGACGTCTATGCATCAGAGACAAGCTTCCCATCCAATTTTCTTATAAATTGGCAAACATAGTCTCTTAAAGTCAGATTTCCGAGACTTAACTGCTGTCTTTCTTTTCAAAATTGTGTATATAACATGTGAATTTCATGATGCACATATCCAGTGGAATGCGTCTCAAGAGTCTTAGATATGTCATCTAAAGACTCCTTACTCAAGCCATCCCTAATGAATTTAATTTTATCTTCACGGTTATCAAACACCATTCCTAAAGAACGACAACGAGTATTACATGTCATACGAGCACATTTATAGCAAACACCCATACTTTTAGCTCTTCTCTTTTTAGCATAGGTGCTTCTTCCTAAACCAGGCAAATATGAAATAAAAGAGTCAGAGGACTCACCTACCAATCAGACTCGTGCTTTAATAATCCAACGAATGTCTTTAGGAATACCTTTGATCATCAATAGTCTCATCCATTCCAAGCGAGCTTTGTAGACTTTCATCAGAGAGTTTTGAGGGAGAGAATGAAAATGCTTATGAAGATTTGCGAGAACGTCTTCCATCATGAAATAATTTTACCTGCAAAAATTAAACACATAAAAATAAAACACACCAAATCTGAATATATACACAAATTACATGGGTTGCTTCCATACTAGCGCTAAGTTTAACGTCGTCAGCTAGACATGAATGCCCGATCGTTAGGCTGGATCTGAAAGTGTGACTTTCTTTTTGTCGCTCAATTGATTATCCCCAGTAGTGCTTGACACACTGGCTGTTTACCCTGAATGTATTGTTGGATTTGGGATTGTATATCTCAACAACTCTGTAGGGTAACACCTGAGTATTTACAAATGGACCTGACCACTTTGATTTCAGCTTTCCAGGGAAAAGTTTCAACCGTGAATTGTATAACAACACATGCTTCCCTGGCTCCAGTTGTCTGCGCACTATTTTTTTATCATGCTATTTCTTCATCTTTTCTTTGTACAGTTTGGCATTCTCATAAACATGTAGGCGAAATTCCTCCAATTCATTGAGTTGGTGGAGCCTTTTCTCTCCTGCTACTTGTAGATCAAGATTTAACTTCTTCAGTGCCCAGTACGCCTTGTGTTCAAGCTCCACTGGTAGATGGCACGCTTTCCTAAAAACCATTCGATATGGGGACATACCAATATGTGTCTTATAAGCTGTCCGGTAAGCCCATAACGCATCATCCAATTTTGTAGACCAGTCTCTCCTTGTTGATCCCACGGTTCTCTCCAAGATTCTTTTGATCTCCCTGTTCGAAACTTCAACTTGTCCATTTGACTGTGGATGGTAGGCAGTGGAAACTTTATGAGTAACTCCGTATTTGGATAGGAGTGCATCGAAGTATTTGTTGCAGAAATGTGTGCCTCCATCACTGATAATCGCCCGAGGTGTTCCGAAGCAAGTGAAAATATTCTTGTTAAGGAATTTAATCACCACTTTTGAATCATTTGATGGCAGTGCAATTGCTTCAACCCATTTGGAGTTGTAATCTACTGCGACTAGTATGTACAGATTTCCGATTGAAGAGCAAATAAATAAGCATCTTTAAATATAGTGGGCCAGAACAAACCTAATTGAAGGACTTTGGCTGCAGTTTTATTCCCACTGAAATGTCCATCGTATGATGATGAATGACAGTGTTGTAAAACACTATTGACCTCATTCTGTGGAACACAACGTCTCAGTAATTGATCAGCACGGCGTTTGAACATGTGCGGCTCATCCCAAACATAGTGCTTGACTTCCTTGAAGAACTTCTTTCGTTGATGATGTGTCCATTCCAATGGCCATTTTCCCGATACTATATAGTTTACATAGTCAGCATACCAAGGGACATCCTACTGTTTCATGGGAAATAACTGTTCATCTGGAAAAGTTTCTTTGATTGTCAGTTCATTGCCAGCTGTTTCTCAATTCTCGAGCCTCGATAAGTGATCTGCCACTTGGTTTTCTGTCCCTTTCATGTCTCTGATCTCCACGTCAAATTCTTGCAACAGAAGCACCCAACGAATCAATCTGGGTTTAGCATCTTTCTTTGTGATCAAATATTTGATTGCTGAATGATCTGTGTAGACCATTACTTTGGGACCCAGCAGATAGGAACGGAATTTATCAAAAGCGAACACAACTGCAAGCAACTCCTTTTCAGTGGTTGTGTAGTTGAGTTGAGCTTCATTCAGAGTTCTGCTGGAGTAGTAAATGGTGTGGAAAAATTTTGCTTTGCATTGTCCCAAAACTGCACCTACAGTAAAATCACTAGCATCTCACATCACCTCAAATGGAAGGGTTCAGTCTGATGCTACTATGATAGGGGCAGAAACCAGCTTCTGTTTCAAGATTTCAAAAGCTTCATTGCATTTTTTGGTGAAGTTGAAAGACACATCTTTCTCCAGAAGATTGCACAGAGGTTTAGCAATCTTTGAGAAGTCTTTGCTAAATCTCCTGTAAAAACCTGCATGTCTGAGAAAACTCCAATTCCTTTGACAGATGTTGGTGGAGGTAATTTTTCAAATGTTTCGATCTTTGCTTTGTCTACCTCGATTCCATTTTGTGAAATCTGATGTCCCAGGACAATACCTTCCTGCACCATGAAGTGGCATTTCTCCAAGTTGAGTACCAGGTTGGTATCTTCACATCTTTGTAACACATTTTCCAGATTTTGCAAGCAGTGGTCGAATGAGTCTCCAAACACAGAGAAATCATCCATGAAAACCTCCATACTTTGTTCCAGCATGTCTGAGAAGATGGCCATCATGCAACGTTGAAATGTGGCAGGAGCATTACATAGTCCAAATGGCATCCTGCGGAAAGTAAAGGTACCATACAGACATGTAAAAATGGTTTTCTCATGATCTTCTGGGGCGATAGCAATCTGATTGTAACCCAAGTATCCATCCAAAAAACAATAGAACTCATGTCCCGCCAATCTATCTAACATCTGGTCAATGAATGGTAGCGGGAAATGATCTTTCCTTGTGGCTTTGTTCAGTTTCCTGTAGTCCATGCATACTCTCCATCCAGTCACTGTTCTTGTTGTAATCAGCTCGTTCTTTTTATTTGTGACTACAGTAATTCCTCATTTCTTTGGCACACATTGCATAGGATTCACCCACGTGCTGTCAGAGATGGGGTAAATGATGCCGGCATCCAACCATTTGATAATTTCTTTCTTCACAACCTCCTTCATGATTGGATTTAGTCTTCGTTGATGCTCCACTGTGGGTTTGTACTCGTCATTCATCAGAATTTTATGCATGCAAAATGATGGACTAATGCCTCGAATGTCTGCTATAGTTCAACCAATGGCTTTCTTGTGTTCATGTAACACTCTCAGCAACTTATCTTCCTGCTCCAAAGTTAGCAAAGAATAAATAATCACAGGTAATTCATAAGAGTTTCCTAAGAATGCATACCTGAGATGGCTCGAAAGTAGCTTTAGCTCCAACTGCGGTGGTTCTTCAATTGAGGGCTCGATTCGCTCTTTCTTCGGTAGTTCCAGACTTTCCACCTGTGGTGTCAATTTGAAGCGAAATGGTTTGTCAAGATAGTTGATACATTCCAGAATTTCAGCATCTAGCTCGCTGTCAGTCATGTTGGTGATGCAAGCTTCAAGTTTATCTGTGGGAGGTGGCATTGCATCAGTATCCCGGATGATACTATCTACAACATCAATTCTGAAACATTTCTCTTCTTTTTCATCACTCGGGAATTTCATGGCTTTGAAAACATTGAAGGTAACTTCTTGGTCCTGCACTTTCATGGTTAGTTCTCCTTTTTGTACATCAATAACAGTTTGACCTGTAGCCAAGAATGGTCTCCCAAAGATGATAGGTACATCTTTGTCTTCTTCCATGTCAAGGATAATGAAATCTACTGGGAGAATGAGTTTGTCGACTTTTACTAGCACATCTTCAACTACACCTCTCGGAAATCTGAGCGTTCTATTAGCAAGTTGTAAAGAAACTGAGGTGGACATTGCTTCTCTAATCTGCAGTTTCCTGTAAATCGAAAAAGGCATCAAATTAACACTTGCACCTAAATCAGACAAAGCTTTACCGATGTAATGTTCTCCAATGGTGCATGGAACAGTGAAACTGCCAGGATCTTTCAAATTTTGGGGAAGTTTCCTTTGAATAATGGCGTTGTATTCTTGTGTTAATGTTATTGTCTCGTAATCTCCCAATCTCCGCTTTCGTGAAAGAATGTCTTTCATGAATTTGACATAGCTGGACATTTCTTCCAACTCTTCTGCAAATGGAATGTTGATATGCAGCTTTTTGAAGACCTCCAATAATCGAGCAAACTGCTTGTCCAGTTTGTTTTTCTGGAGACGCTGTGGAAAATGTGGAGGGGGAGTGATTCTTTCTTGATCTTTTTCCTTTGCTTTTTTTTCCTCCATCTGTGGAACTGCTTCTTTTGAAACTTCCTCAGTGGATGCCTTGATTCCAACATCTTTGTTGATTTCAGTACCGTTTTTCAAAGTAATGGCTTGACATTGCCCTTTCCCTCTGTTCCTTGGATTTGGTTCTGTGTTGCTAGGAAGGTTACCTAGCAGTCTGTAACTCTGAGCATTGGCCAGTTATCCCATTTGATTCTCCAGTGCTTTAATAGAAGCTGAATGGCTTTGATTCAATGCTACTTGATTTTGAACCATTGCTGCTAAAGCATCATATTTTGCTTCTTGCTTTTTCAACTGGGCCAGCACTTCTGTTATTCTTGGTTATTTTTCATACTCTTGGCCTTTGTTTTGCTGTTGGAATCCTGGTGGTTGATTGTTCCTTTGCCCTGAATTATTGCTCTATGCGAAATTGGGATGATTCCTCCACCCTGGGTTGTAGGTGTTGGAATATGGATTGTTCCCCTGTCTGTTGAAATTATTGACATAATTCACTGTCTTTTCATGTTGGTTTGTCTCTGGTGCTCATCCATATGGTAAACTTGTGGATCCAATATTACCTTGCATGCCAAGAGTTTCCATGAATTTGCATATCTGATCCAGCTTGGCATTCACTGCTGTGTTGGCTCCAACTTCATAAATTCCAGCAATTCTTTAGATCATACTCATTTCTGTTGGCCACAAGGAATTGTTGTTGGCCATTTCTTCAATTAAGTCCCAAGTCTGATCTTCTCATTTTGCCATTAAAGCCCCTCCAACAATATCATTAATTGTGGTTCTCATCAGTCCAGAAAGTCCATTATAGAAAGTTTGGACTTGTAGCCACTTTACAATCTCATGGTGAGGACATTTTCTGAGCAAATCCTTGTACCTTTCCCAAGCTTCGCAGAGGGATTCTGAGTCATATTGCATAAATGATGTGATATCATTCCTCAACTTTGCAGTTTTGGCTGGTGGAAAATACTTTGCAAGGAATTTGGTGGCTAGAGTGTTCCAAGTTGTGATGTAACCTGCTGGTAGTGAATGTAGCCAAGCCTTAGCTCTGTCTTTCAAGGAATATGAAAAAACACGCAGTCTCATTGCTTCTTCAGCTGCTCGGTTGTAATTGAAAGTGCCGCAAACTTCCAGGAAGTTGCTGATATGGGCATTAGGATCTTCAGTTGCATTCCCCCCAAACTGAACTGACTGATGTATCATCTGGATGCAAATTTTGATGTCACACGCATTTGCTGGTAAGTGAGGAAGTACAATATAGGAAAGGAAGCTGTCAACCATCGAAATGGTTCTCTCTCGAATGGGAATTGGTGGTGCAACCTCCAAAGGTTCAGGTTCCATGTTGATTAGTGCTTCTTGGCCTTCTCACATTTCCCTTCTCAACTGTCTGATTGTTCTTTCAATTTCTGGGTCAAGCGGTCGGATTTCAAAGATTCTGGTTCATCTCATGTAGTGACTGAGAACCTGAAACACAAAAAAACAAAAATAATAAGTAAAAACAAGTTAGACACAAGTAAAGGTATCTAACTTCAAAATTCATAGTGAAAGATAAATAAGTCCCCGGCAACGGCGCCAAAAACTTGACCGGCGTAATCACACACGTATAACGCAAGCGCACGTATCGTTCAAGTAGTATAAATGTATCGATCCCACGAGGACTTAATACCTAAGCTGTTAATTTATGAAGTCAAATGTTTACGAGTATCTAATAGATTGGTTGTTTGTTTAGATGGTGACTTTAAACTTAGAACAAGTAAATTAAACAACGCGAAAATAAATTAAAGGAAAATTAAATATTAAGATACTATCCAGGGTTGTGAATCCTTCCAATATCTTTTAAAGATGAAGTGGTTATCTCATGTTTGTGTAATATATTGGTTTACTAACCTGGAACATGAAATTATGTAAAAGCCTTTGTCGATGGTCAGATACAAATACCCAGAATAACCCCATTAATCATATTCTTATGTCAACCAAGTTATCTGAATTCATTAAGATTAAGTTCCAATTATGGCTACCCTGCCTGACAGGTATATTCTTATCCTGTAATGAAATCTATTAAAGGGTTATATCCTCAAGGAAGATCGTGGGCTATTGAGTCTAAGGTTTAAACCTAAAACCCCTTTTTCAAGTTCATTTTAAGTTTACCAGATCAATCTTATTAATGGCTAGTTAACAAGAAGCATTAAGACTAAGGCTCAATAAATAAACCTTTATATTACCCAAACTATAAAATAACCCCTTATAAACCAATGATATTGGAATTTATCACAACCCCAGATAACGGGTTTAGTTACTACACATAACTAAGACTAGTAAAAACTTAAATAAAATAAATGCTGGAAAGTAAATGCTGGAAATTAAATAAAGTAAATGCTGGAAAGTAAATGCTGGAAATTAAAAAGGAAAAGTACAATAAAAGAAAATGCTGGGGTTAGAGGATCAACTTTTATTACTTCTATTTTAGATATCTCCCTTATTATAATATATTAACTTTGTGTGATATTACCAACTAACTATATAGGCGGTATCTTATTTAAGTCAAATTTATAATTAATTCCAACCGACCATACAGGCGGTATCCAGTTTAGTCAGGTTAAAACTTATTTTATTAAGTCCAACCGACCAAAAAGGCGGTATCCTCATTAATTCAGGTTTTAAATAGTTTATATATTATAATTAAGGGAGATTAATCTAAATATTAGTAATAAAAGCTTTACATTTCACCCCAGCAGGGGGGAGTTACCTCCTCATTACTAAAAAGTAAAAACTGAAACGTAAAGAAAGGAAAGTACTATTGCGTAAAAGTAAATGAAATTAAATATAAAAAGTAAAGACTGAAAAGTAAATAAAAGAAAGTGCTAATGCGAAAATTAAATACTGAAAGCTGTAAATAAACAAACAAGATACAATCTTCTTAGTATTCTTAAGGAATTCCTTAGAAGAAAGTATGAATTGAATTCTGAAATTCGGCCTCAATTTATAGGCAAACTTTTTCCTCACGCATCGCGAAGCGTGGTATATTGCGCGTCACGATGCGCCGTTGATGATGGATGCTTGGCGCGTAACTTCCGGAGATGAGGACACGTGTCTGTCGGCAGCATTATTATGTCAGCGTCGTGACGTGTAAAGTTGTGGATTGTCGGCAGTATGTGATGGTGACACATGGCACGGCACACGTTAGTAGATTTGTTGTGATGTTGACATGTGGCAGGCGCATGTTAGCATTGGCGCATGATAGCAAAACTTCTCTGATTGGTCCACGTGTTTGGCGCATGTTAGCAGTCTCCAGTGCACGTTAGTAGGTGGCGCATTTTAGCACGACATATTTTACCAAACGGCGCATTTTAGCAGGAAATTTATATTTTTGCCATTTTTGTCCGTTTTCCGCTGTTTTGGCCCCGAATTGCCTCCAGATAGTCCTGTTATTTTATTTATCTACAAAATACCACAAAATACATCAAAATATTCACAGAACTCAAGAAACTATACAAAATATTAAGTCAAAAGAGTGGGAAAATAGTGATCTTTTTACCACTCATCAACCAGTATGGACGTATGACAAAGTACCATAGCTGTGACCTATAGCAAGAGCAGAGATCTAGAGAGTGACTCATAAGACGAGCCACCACTAACCTCAGCACACATCTTAGACCCCAAAAAAATAGGATATGGAGACAATACAGAAGGATACGGTTAGTAACAAGAAATTTCGGTGTGTATAGTGACACAGATAATGTAGCTTGAGGACAGTAAGTAAATGAAGACCTCAGGATGATTGATAAATATTGAGGAACCTTAAGACATGGAATAGTCGATGCAGCTTCCAATGGACCGAATAATAATTCTCCTTTCCAATAGCCCTAACTCTATTAAACATATAGACACCTAACTAGACCATCACCGAGCTTAAGTAAATAACAAAAATGTGTATTCACATATCTCTATGGAATATAGGTACTCACCTCTCAACTTAGAGTCCAGTAAGGAGAAGAACCAGTAAAGAAACGTATTTGACAGAATAGACGGGTCACGAGACGGCTAGATAGTCGAACCAATGAGTTCAATGGAACATAGATAATAATCATCATATGGCAATATTCTATATGAGATAGAATAGTTTGAAGTCATAATAAGTCAAGTTAAATCTAGAAGTCATCGTTGAACTAGAAGCCCTTAATGGAGTAAAGGCTCAAAAGTACGAAAGAATCAGAGAGAGCGATTCTCAGGAATATATAATATGACTTATAAAAAGCCTCATTGTATTTGGGATGGAAGAACTAGTAGGAGAATAGTACTTGAACCAAAAGTTTTAGTAGAGATGCCCTAAGAAATTGAAGTTGATGGAGTTCCAGGAGGAGTAAAGACGTAAGGAGTTCAAGGAACTAAGATAAGGAGGAAATCGAAGTAACGGAGTAAACTTCATAATGAGGAATAACAAAGGGAGTATAGTAGGACTCTGAGAGAGAATAACCTCTAAGTAGGTTCTTAGTAAAAAGGTAGTAAGATCAATAGACGAAATATAATCAAGAGTATAGTCAAAAGAGATAATTCAGATAGTTCCTAGCAGTAATACTTTAGTATGCGAGCCCAGTATCAGATATGTAATAGAGAAATCTTAGAACTATAAAATAGCAGTATATGTAACTACATCAAGCGTAACTAATGAGATCACTACAATCGAAAAGGCTTCAGGACCAATCCCCACCCTCCCGATCCTCATTAGACAACAGTAGAAAACATGGGCCTCGATGTTCACCTCAAGACACTCCCAGAAACAAGTGAATACGTAGTGAAAGGAGACTGAAATATAAAACCTTCAGATATAGTGCAAAAGCATAATAAAATATGAAATAGTTCTAAGTAAAATAATTGGGAGAGAAACTATCTAGATGAAACGATGAAGAGAGAAAGTAGTAGTTAAGCAATAACGGTATACAAAACAATCAATGTTAGACATAAACCACAAAAGTTTCAAGTATAGATCAGAGCAACAAAGTAGATTGCGAAGGCATAGCAGTGCGCCTTTAGATACTAGTATAAGACCAAAGTTCTATTAAAAATAGATTGGAAGAAAGATAACAAGGACCAAGAAGTTGAGGATTTAGGTCACTTGAGACAGATCTATTAAAGTATAGCGTAAAAAGGGCTAAAAAGACTAAGCTTACGAATATTATCGAGACCAGAACAATACCTAACAGAATCAGATCATGAGAATAAGAAGGAGTGGGACATTTTAGAATATAATCAGGTAAAGAGATCGAATCTGAGAAAAATGATGGTTAACCAGAATTATACGAGCTACTAATGTGAAAAGTACGAAAAGAGTCTGAACAATACACAGAAACGAATCGTTAATATCCATGTTAATCGTAAGGATTATGGTTTATGCACGAAGTATACATACTCTTAAGCCTAAGATAGGTACTTCGTATCCTAAATATTAGAGGCATCAATAAACAATAATAGTAAGGTAGAAGTGCATGAGCAGTTTGACCAAGATCCAGGGAACCTTAAGCCACGAAAATAAGCAGAGTTAAGAAAACTTGAAGGGGAAAAGCCGAAAAACAATTAAACTTAGTAAAGAGGGAATAGAGAATTGAGTAGCTAATACTAAGAGAGTTAAAATTAGGAGACTTAGGTATCCTCGGAGAAGTGGGAGCACTAGCTGCGAAGAATTCAGTTACACATTCAGCAAAGTCACATGACATTAGTGCGATTTTATTACGAATGTATTGAATTAGTATGAATCCTCCACATAGATTAGATATTATTATTGAGGATCAAAGATTAAATTGGAATAATTGTATGTACGATCATATTACAACAAGTGCATCAATTCGTTCAGAATCTTACAAGTTGAGTATACTTGGGTGGAAGCAATAATCGGACGAGCGACTATCTAGGAAGTCTTAAGAAGTATTAAAACCTAAATAAAAGAAGGAAATAAAGTAAAAGACAGTCTTAGAGTATCAGATAGAAAAAAATAATCCACTTGGACACCAGTTCGAGAAGAACATAAGTCCAGACCCTAAAAGATGAAGTACCCCCAGTACACTTTGTCAGGACGTCATGAAGGGTAGAATAAGAAACAGATAAATTTTATGGATGATAAGTTCTGTGAAAGAATACATCTACTTATAGACAGTATGTATACTATACGGACTACGTTCTACACGAGAAATAAAGGTTCCAATGGGATTTTCAAAGGGTTAAGCTTTCAGCTATAAGAAAGCTTTCAAAGGGTTAAGCTTTTGTTATACAAACCATTACATGTCCATACACTTACATGCATCAATACAAACATGTAGCCATCAAACTTTTTGTTGGGGTTTTAGGCGATGGACGCGGCGAAAGCGCGGTTCGGGCGAAATCGTAATTTAAAACTTTTTCAAATTACCGAATAAATTATTCAATATCTAATATGAATAATTTATTCATATTTCACCTAAACTATTTATTCGATATCAAATAACGACATAAATATAAAGGAAACGTCGTGAAACTTTTAAGAAAAATATTTTTCCGTAAAATGATGCAAAACACGTTTTTGACCGAACCGACCACCCAACACTTATGGAGACTGCCCAGGTTAGCCCCAATAGTGTTAAGGCAGTTCATGGGCTGCCCAAATAGTGACGAACTCACTGTTTGGACAGCCGTCACCCGGTTGACTCAAAAGTCACCCGGTAATGCCGTTTTTGGCCGTTTTCGCTTATTTCAACTCCGAAATACTTTCCGGAAATTGTTCCAACTCCCAAAACACATCCAATACATTCATAACACATTATTTCATCACAGAATTTCCAGTTTACTCGGATCTGATCTAGAAACCGAAATTACCAAATTTCATGCTTTAAATCTAATTTTTCAATATAATCAAATAATCTCAACACCAATCAAGTCACCACACATGAAGCACCCAAGAAAAATTATAGGTGTTACAAGAGTGGTCATAATACTCTAGAATGGAAACATGTCATCTAATGAATAATTTGGACAAATATTACAATAATATTACCCAAATCTACTTCACACATGCCAACACTTCCAAATCCATCCACCACAACCAAAAGCCCCAATTTTCAGAATTAAAGTAACCCTGGAACTATTCTATGAATTCAAGAAAATATGAAACTAATTTCTAAGCTTGGGTTATAGAAGATTACCTTTTAATCTCTTGATTTCCAAGCTTTTTCTTGAATTTTTTCCTTCATTTCTCCTTGATTTGATCAAACAAATTTAGGGATTTTTCTCTCTATTTGGTTCGGCCATGGTGAATGGAATGAGGAAGATGAAAAAAAATTTACTTTAAAAAAAATGGTTGAAACCGACTTCAAGGGGCATTTTTGTCCTTTTGCCAAATTTAACCTAATTAAATACTTTAAACTTTATAATATCAAATCAAATATGGACAAATAAAATTTAATTAAATCATGTCATGTGAACCAATAATAATTGGACAAATTTCATAACATTTATGAAAAAAGGTTTATTAAATAATCATTAAAATTTTTAATAATTAAATATCCAAATAATCAATTAATATAATTATTATTATATATTTATTTTTTTTACAATAAATAACAAACACATATATTTATGACATATGTCAAAATCTCATTTCACAAATAATTAATGTGTATCTAATCGTATTATGTATCAAATACAAATACACAATAATTACAATTGACTAAAATTGCCCCTATGCATGTGTAGGACACAGAAATCGACGACGCTGTCCTGGGCTCGCGGCCCGGTCGGGAGTACGGAGTAGCCCGCGGGGGACTAAACCGGAGAAATAAAATGGAGTCGCCACCCAGTGTGAACTGGGAAATGATTTAAGGCTGCACTCACCCCTCTCAAGGGAAGACCTCAAACCGTTGGGTTCAGAATGGTCCCTTACTTATGTCACTTGTAATGAACGGATTCATGCAATAATATAACCAAGTCTATGCAACATACATACGCAAGAATAACCTAAATCTAAGTTTGCATACAACCTATATCTAAGTTCGCATACAACCTATATCTAAGTTTGCATGCATAAAAATAAGGAAATAAAGGCAAACACGCAATCTCATGAACACATTAAATAGATAAATGCAGAAATATAAATAGATGATAATTGTCTAAGCGTAAATAATGAAATGATATGATTAATCATGTAGTGCAAAAGAAATGATCAAAGAAGCAAACATGCATGAAATGTGACGAAAAGAAGTATGTGCACTGTATGTGCGTTCGTGTAGCATTTGAACCGCATTCGAACGATAAACGCGTTCGGAAACGCGTTTTAACGTGACAAGGCCTGATGCATTATAAAACAAAATAGATGTGCGTTCGAGTAGCGTTCGTAAACGCGTTCGAACGGACTGAGGAAGAATGCATACGTTCGTGTAGCGTTCGGAAACGCGTTCAAACGAGATCACCAAAATGGCATCTGAAATGACACAAACACATGCATGGATAAATAAATACATAATGTAGGACCTCGTATGCCCGATTGAGCATATTTCACATTCAATCGAGTGTACTTCATCCGGCGCGGCAAAACCTCGTGGTAAAGGTAGCCTTTTGGCATTTCCTTCGAATAAAGGATCTTTAATCCACCTTAGTTTACCCATACGTACTAAATTATCAATGCATGAATAAACAAATAAATAATATAGGACCTTGTATGCCCGATTGAACACATTTCACATACAATCGAGTGTACTTCGACCGGCGCGGCAAAACATCGTGGTAAAGGTAGCCTTCAGGCATTTCCCTCGAATAGAGGACCTTTAATCCACCCTAGTTAGCCCATGCGCATTAAATTATCAATGCATGACTAGAGAAACAACACATCGAAAATAAATAGCGGAACAAAATTAAATACCAAAATGTAACACGTGTTTGAAAGTTTCTCGAGCGGTACGTGGAGTTGTATCCTAAGTACAAACCGCATTACCGTCCATTCGGATTCGATTACGGAATTTACTTTTGGGTTTCCATCCGATATACCGCAAGAGATAGCACACAATCATCAAATCAATGTATGCATGGAATATGATAATGCATGTGATGAAACAACAATAAATAACAGAAACGATAAATAGTAAGCTAAGTGCGAAATATTAAAGGAAAATAAATGACTGAAAATAAATGCGGAATAGTAAAGAGATGTGAACAATGGTTTGGCCGTTTTTAATATAGGGCTTCGCATTCCCGGCTAGACGTATTCCCCATCCAACCAAGCATGCCGTGTCCGGGATAACAAAATAAAATAAAATCTAACAAAAGGTGCCCTTGATGAGTGGTAATTATATCACGATTTCCCACTCATTTAACTTAATATTTTGTATAGTTTCTTGAGTTTTGTGAATATTTTGATGTGTTTTATGTTATTTTTTATATAAATAAAGTTTCAGGACTCTCTGCAGGTGATTTGGGCCCAAAACAGTGAAAATTGGAAAAAAGGGCATTTTGGTAATTTTATCACGTCGCGACGCCGAACATGCACCAAGACTTGCTAACGTGCGCCGGTTCCACAAGTCAGAATCTGAGAAATTTGACTTTACTAACGTGCGCCGTGCCACGTGTCACCATCACAGCCGATCTGCTAACGTGCGCCGTGCCACGTGTCATCATCCTACGGTGCCGAAAGTCGCCATCGCCATGTGTCACTCCACGTGTCTGCCACGTCATCATCCACATCACTGGTTGATCGAGTCAAAGTGCCATGTCATTGCCACATCATCATCAGCCAATCACAGCGTGCCAAGTGTCGCAATTCTATGGTGCCGACAATCACTTTCGCCACGTGTCGCCACGTCATCGCCACATCAGCGCCACTTCAGCTCAATTATTGACTCATTTATCCGAATTGACACGTGGCATATAAGAATCTGAAATCAGCCAATCACGAGCCGCCATGTGTCGCAAACATTGAGCTCACAGCCGCCTTGCCACGTGTCACCTTATCACCTTATCCAGAATCACACGCGACGAACCAGAAGCTACCACGTCGATAATCACTCGCGTCGCGACGCGAGCTACGCGTCGTGACGCGGACACCCTACTGACGCCTATAAATAGAGCTCGAAATTTCAGTTGTAGATGTACCTTCCTCTCTGAATTCTCTGATGTAAATAGGGAGTTTTCTATCTAGTTTCTTTTAAATTTTAGTTTTGTAATTAATTTTAATTACGTTCTGTAATAATAGTAATTTACTTTCTTTACTTTTTACAGTTGTTACTATTCACCTTGAGGAGGTAACTTCCCCTGCTAAGGTGAAAGGTAATTCGTTTACTATTGCTATTTAGATTAATCTCCCTTAAATATAATATATGCACTATTTAAAATTTGACTTAAAAATGATACCGCTATATTGGTCGGTTGGTAATTCATTTTAATCTGGTTTAAACCTGACTAATCAAGGATACCGCCAGATTGGTCGGTTGGTAATTAAATATTCTTACCGCCTATATGGCAGGTTTATTTTGGTTCCGCCTTTATGGCTGGTTGGACTTAATTTGACTTAATCAGGTTACCGCCTATATGGACGGTTGGTAAAATAATCACAAGTTAATATATTATATTAAGGGAGATATCTAAATAGTAAATAGTAAAAGTTGATCCTTTTACCTTAATTTTTATTTTATTATAATTTACTTTTCAGCTTTTACTTTACCGCGATTACTTTTCAGCATTTTTACTTTATGTCTTGTACTTTTAAGTTTTTACTAGCCCTAGTTATGTGTCGTAACTAAGTTAGTTATCTGGGGTTGTGATGAATTCTAATATCACCGGTTTATAAGGGGTTATTTTATAGTTTGGGTAATTTAAAGGTTTACTTATTAAGTTTTAAGCTTAATGCTTCTTGTTGTCTGATCACCAATAAGATTGATGTGGTAAATCTAAAATAAACTTGACAAAGGAATTTTAGGTTTGAGCCTTAGACTTAATAGCCCACGATCTTCCTTGAGGATAGATAACTCTTTTAATAGATTTCTTTACAGGATAGACATATACCTGTCGGGCGGGGGTAGCCATAATTGGAACTTAAACTTAATGAATCCAGATAATTTGTTGACATAGACATATGGTTCAATTGGGTTAAACTGGGTATTTGCGTTTGACCATCGACAGAGGCTTTTGCATAATTTAGTGTTCCAGGTTAGTAAACCGATTTATTACACAACCATGAAATAACCACTTCATCTTTTAAAAGATATTAGAAAGATTCACAACCCTATATAGTTTTTAATATTGAATTTTCTTAAACCTACTTTGGTGCAAATTTATTTACTTGTTTTTAAATTAGAATCATCACCATTTCAAATCAATCAATCAACCTGTTAGATACTAGTAATCATTTGACCTCATAAAATTAATAGATTAGGTATTAAGTCCTCGTGGGATCGATACTTTTTATACTACTTGAACGATACGTACGCTTGCGTTATACGTGTGTGTTTACGCCGGTCAAGTTTTTGGCGCCGTTGCCGGGGACTTATTTATCTTTCGCTATTAGTTTAGAGGTTAGATACCTTTACTTGTATCTAATTTCTTTTTACTTATTATTTTTGTTTTCTTGTATTTCAGGTTCTCAGAAACTTCATGAGACGAACCAGAAGCTTTGAACTCCGACAGCTTGACCCAGAAATTGAAAGAACCATTAGACAGTTGAGAAGGGAAAGGCGAGAAGGCCAAGAAGCTTTAGTCAACATGGAACATGAACCTTTGGAGGTTGCACCACCAATTCCCATTCGAGACAAAACTATTCCGGTGGTTGACAGACTCATTTCATGTATTGTACTTCCTCCCTTACCAGCAAATGCAGGTGACATCAAAATATGCATTCAGATGATTCAGCAGTCAGTTCAGTTTGGGGGGAATGCAACTGAAGATCCTAATGCCCACATCAGCAACTTCCTGGAAGTTTGCGGCACTTTCAATTACAACCGAGAAGCTGAAGAAGCAATGAGACTGTGTATTTTCCCATACTCCTTGAAAGACAGAGCTAAAGCTTGGCTACATTCACTACCAGTAGGTTCCATCACAACTTGGAACACTTTAGCCATAAAATTCTTGCAAAGTACTTTCCACCAGCCAGAACTGGAAAGCTGAGGAATGACATCACATCTTTTGTGCAACAAGACTCAGAAACTCTCTACGAAGCTTGAGAAAGATACAAGATTTGCTCCAGAAATGTCTGTTCATGTTCTGGTCCGAGGATCGAATAATAAAGCATAAAAACACATGTGAATACAATCAACGAAGTTGCCGAATACTTCCATCAAGCGTTTGAGCGATGCGACGAAGACAAAAACTTTTTCTGCCCTTTGAGAAACTCACGGCAGTGTAGTTTTTTCCTCCTCCTTTTTCGGCTTTGGTCCTTCATGCAAGCTCCAAGCTTGTGATGAAATGATTCCAAGCACACGGGTGGGTTCCCTATCACCTACGGACGACTCCGGATGTGTGCTAGCACTTTGATTTTGCAACAAAATCTTCACATTTCCTCTCCTACAACTCTCGGCAAGTGGCAGAGGAAGAGAAACAGAAGAGAGAAAATGGAGCCCCTTGGGCGTGAATGAGAGGGAGAGAAAGAGAGAGAGTGAGTTGTGTGATGGTTATTTGAAAAAGTGTATATCTAATACCACTTTTGATTTTCCAAAAAATCAATTAATTGATTTCAAAAATCAAAACAAATACTAAACATTTAAAATATATTAAATGTCTATCATGCCATCACACTTGAGTGTATTACACTCCACCATCAACTTCCATCAAGTCACATCACTCAATCAATCAAGTGACAAGTTGTCACATCACTCAAAGAGAATAATGATTTGACGCTTGATTTGACTTGCGTGCCGCACTCGAATTCGAAATGCGAATGCGCTCGCAAACAATCCCGGGCTCGGGTTTGCTAATTCCAATTAACGAACTTTTCGTTGCGACGTAATTAATTATTATGCCTAGCAAAATCACTATTCACGTCGCTAACGAATTAATTCTAAATTAATTCGTTCGCCCGAATTAAAATCCGATTTTAATTTCTTGTCGAAATCCAATTTCGTTTAATATATCGAATATATTAATTTATCGATTAATTCCAAATTAATCGTTATCTCTCTTTAAATGATATTTTATCCCAGATAAAATATCTCCGTAATTAATCCCAGATTAATTTTCTCTCTCATCATTAATTAATCCCAGATTAATAAAGTGTGAGTCATACGTCATCGGTGAATCTTCGGGAAGCGACCAATGAGATCCCCGGATATGTTGGCAGTAAATTCGATCGTCGGACTATCCGAACACGTAAGTACCTCGTACTACTTTTGTACCGATTTACAAGACAAGGTTGGCTTCTAGCAAAGCGTCATGCCTACCCAATTCTCAGAAATATCCTTACAGGAATAAGCGATCTATATCATACGTAGTATACGTAGTATTGCGTATTTCGATCCAGTATCAGATGTCACGTGCTAGGCCTGGGGCTGGAATTGTGTCTGCCCCGTACGAAGCACATGTCGGATCTCTGGTGACTAATCTCTATAATCAGATATACATGACCTAGTCATAATATCCCGATAGCTGCAGCATTTAAGAGAACCAGTCCCGTATCCTACGTGACCATCATCTCCATATGACTGGAGTGATACTTTCGTCTTGACATCACACCCAACACACTACGATTCTCAATATACCCAGCAGAGGCGTACACAGAACTGTTTAAAGCCCTGGACGACCAAAACCAAAGTATATTGATTATCGCAAGTATTAGCTGTGCAAGTCTCAGGTTAAGACCAAATACACCTACCCTGATTCGGACTTCCATAGACACATAGTCATACTACCAATGGAATTCCGAGGGGGTCTATCCAGAGCGAAGCTGTTTCCCGTACCATCGGTAAAACACAACCTCTTATTACACTTGTATGAGTATCTTATACCCAAATATATGAGAACTATGCCGTTGTGCCCTCACAAACGCGCACAAGTGTAATACTAGTCTTTTACGCATTATCGATGTCCAATCTCGATAATACTCTGACTATGGATATTTAATGATTTATCCTTCGTGGATTGATACTGTCTCATATCATCTCAATCCAGGAACAAATCATAAGGACCTCCTATCATTTATACATCTTGGTGATCTAATCACAAATGATAAGAGATCAATCTCCTTTGTCACATAGTTAATTTGTACAACAACACCATGATCTGTACAAATAGTGACGCTATGGGTCATAATTGTCCAACAATCTCCCACTTAGCCTATAGCCAGTCACTCGAGTGTCTGACACCCGAACTATGTACGGTTGGCTCAAATTGCTGAGGAAAGACTTTCGTCACCGGATTTGCATGATTATCGTCTGATGTGATTTATACGATCATCACATCACTACGATGTATGATTCGAACGAATCAGATGAATATCGAAGTATATATCTGGATCGTTGATGAGACCATTAATTCTTTAGCATGTGCTGAAGCCTAGCTCAGCTGCTAATAGAACTATATCTAATCTAATTAGATTTATTATCGACCCAAATGGCTTCTATTGATGCCTCAGCTGCAGCAATAACCCGCATTTGTTTTTTATTCGGTAACAGTATCTTGCTTGGAAGATTTTCAGCTCACTGATCCGTTATTCAAACTGTATAGTACCGTTTGCGACTTTTAGTCGTTTTATCGGTCTGGAAACTTGCAGTAGTGAACCCAGTCACCTCAAGTTCTCCTTCTCCAAAGATTAAGACAGCATCCTTAGTTCTCTAAGAAACTAAAGGATGTTCTTAATTTCAATCCAGTGACTATCACTTGGATTGGCCTGTTTGTGAATCCATATACTCAAAACGTATGAGACACCAGGTCGTGTACATTTTTCAATGTACGATTTCTCGGAGAGTTTTCATGAAAGCCAAGCTTTCACCGATTGTTTTATGGTAATATCATTTCCAATAAATGACATATATTATCATTATTTATAGGACATTTATTGTCAGTGCGCTCCCACTAACCTCCTTATATACACAAGAATCATTTTCGTTTTGAATTAAATCATACTCCATTATGATTACATCAAAACGATAATTCCAAGAACTCAATGCTTACTTCAATCCATACATGGATCGAGTAACCCGCAAACCTTGTTTGCTAGTTTGTGTACGACAAAAAACTGACAGGATGTTGTAAACATCCTCCATAAGGTTTCTGTTTAAGGAAAGCGATTTTGCCGTTCAGCTAACATATTTCATAAATGAAACATGCAGCTTTAGCAAGCATTATCCAAATGGATTTACTGCGGCAACAGGTAAAAGATTAATTCGTAATCAATACAATGTTGATAACGATACCTTTCTGCTAAAAGTCTAGATTTATGCGTTGGTATGTTGCCATCCATGTATGTCTTCCATGAAGACTTATATAGTACCAATAGGCACAATGCCTTGCGGTACATCAACTAGTATCCAAACATAGTTGGTATACATGGAATCCATTTCGGATGTCATGGCATTTTGCCAAAATAGGGAGTCGATACCTTGTATCACTTCCTCATACGTAGTCAGTTGGTATACCTCAATAAGATTGACATCTTTATAAAGTGAGATCAGAAACCCATACCCCAGGTTGTTTTCTGACTCTCTCCGACATACGCGGTTCTTGTGTATTTGAAGATTAATGGTATAGTTTCATCCTTAATAAACTATTTATGTTCCATTAAGGAATAGGTGCCAGGAATAGTATTACTCCAATTTTCATCGAGTTTTACTATCCTCCCACTTTCCACTGCATATAGGTATTCCTCTTAGGAAACCGCATGGTGAGCAATAATTAAATTGTTCTCTTGTGAGTTGTATAAGTACTATACTTGGTTATCCCTAGGATAACCTACAATTGGCACTTATCCGATTCGGGTTCTTGTTTGGTATCATCCAAACATATGCCAGCATTCCCAAATTTATAGGAATGTCAAACCTAGTTTCTTTCCTGTTCATATCTAAATGATATCTGTCAAACAGACTTTAATGGAAACTTATTCAAAATAAGTTATGCACTGTCTATGTATATCCTTTGAAGGAAATGGTAGCTCAGAGCGACTCATGATTAACCTTATCATGTCCAACAAAATTCGGTTTCTCTGGTTCGGACACACCGTTAGGATGACATGTTCCGGGAGGAGCCCTCTTTGAAAGAATATTTTACTCTTTCAAGTATATTAGAAACTTATTGCCTAAGTATTTTCCATTACGGTCTTACCGTGACGGTTTAATACTTCAGCAGATCTGTTTGTCTATTTCGTATCGAAACTCTAAAAGTTTCCGAATTATGTTTCAAAAGAAACACATAACCATAACGCGATGCCACATCCGTTGAGGTCACGAAATATTCATATCCACTTCTAGCCTAGCTAGATATGGGCCCAGCTACTTCACTATGAATAAGGGCCAACAGATCGGTGGCATTTACACTTTTACCAAGTAAATAGTGTTTTAGGCACTTTGCCCAATAAACTAGATTCGTAGACATTATTTGAATAGAATCAAATTCGTCCTAGTACCCACTCTTCAAAAGTGTGGATATACGATTCTTGTTTAATTGTGTCCCAGAACAACAATGCCCATAAGTTTCTTCTGATCAAATCAGTTTGAGCTATTTGTTTGTCATGTTATATATTTGAGATTTTATTTATATTCAAAATATAAATTATGTTATTCACATCTAATGTGTTTATCTCAATATCATCTTTATATAATAAAACACTTTAGTGTTCTAGAATATAAAGGTACATCCGCAACGGATTATACACTGATATAGAGATAATGTTTCTAGTCAAACTAGTTACATTATAACAGTTCCAAATTTAGGTACACACCCGAAGGGTAGTTTCCTAAACTTAGGTATCTACAATTAAAACAGCGACTTTCATCCCGTTTCCAATTCACAGATAAATCTCAATTGATGTCAGTGTCCTACTCATAGCAGTTTCTGAACACCAGTATATATTTATGTATCAAACTAAGTATTTGAAATCTAATTTAATACTAGTAGTGAACATATTTATGACAAACATATTTGAAGTCAGAGCCTTGCCCGTCTTCAATTCCTTCATGTATGTTTTGTTCAAACGGCAGTCAAGCTTCCGCGATCTTGTTTGCCACAATTTAGGCAAACATTTTGGGATATGTCCTTTATCTTCCCAGAAGATTATAATGATTTTGCCTTTGCCTATTTCAACACCCCAGAAGCCTTTGGCCTAGCCTTGGCTGACTAGAATATCGAAGTAAAGTGCGCCTTGCGCTACTTGCCTAATTGCAAACTTTGACTTTATCTCCTTGAGAATAGTCATTAACTCTCCAAGAGTTTTGTATTGCAATTATTACTTCTAAAATCTAAGCATAGATTTAAGAATATCCTTCAATTTCATTATCATACTTTAAGGATCTAACCCTTAGTTCTGACAAAGAAATTAAGGAGTCTACTGCGACAAGCTTAATGGATTAAGCACTAAAGTTGTCATTACATGAATCTTCCAAAGATCATGCTCTACTATTTGCTTAACTCCGGGCTTAGGCATAATATGTTATTTTATCAAATAAAGTAACTTATTATATTTCAGGACTATTCTGAAATTTATTCCCAATTTAAAAATTAAACCATTTAAATACATTTTCTCTAGGATTATGTTTTAAATGCCAATCTTTCAATTTCATCTTGATTTAATAGTCCAACTATTAATCAACGATTTCGGTACTATTATTATAACGATTAGATAATCCAATTATATAATCAATTATAATTTAAATTGTTTGAATACAGTCCACTGTTTTATTTATTAAAACAACAATTTAAATATTAGTCCAACTAACATTTAATTTATTTGACGAATGATATTTGTTTGAGCGCGTATGGCAAGTAATTAAACGAATATTGCAAATTCAATTCTTGCCTCCCACTATTTTTCGGCGAGCCTCTAACCCTCTGTCGAGTACTCGGGAAACCGTGTTTCCTAGGGGCTAGGATCCCGTTAAATGTCACACAATCTAGACTTTGTCCAATAAATTGTATGATAATTAACTAGGTAGATCTCTAAGATCAATTGGATCCCATCCAATTCCTAGATCCAGTAGGGGGACATCCAAGTCCGAAACATATATCTTATATATGCCAATATATCCAATATATTGCCTAACCTTTTTCCTCTGAATCAACTAAGCCTTGGCTTTGGCACAACAAACTTAGTGATCCCAGTTAAGCGAACCCATTGACCATGGAAAGCTTACGTAATCAATGTCGATGGACAAGAAGTGGTCTTGACTTTGGCCAACAAACCACAACTTGGACAAGACACCAATTTGGAACAAAGCTGTCATGATTCAAACACATCCTCGATGGACAAAGGCCTTGACTTTGGCCAACAAACCAATGCCAGTCTTAGATCTTGAGTAAGAATCACTTAATGGAAGGAAAAACGCTTAATATTTTGCGAGGGTTTTTTCGCGTGCAAATTGGCAACCAATTTATTATCTTTGTTAGGTCTCATCATCATACACCCTTAAAGCATTCTAAACACATAATAAAGCGCGTATAATTAAAATAATAATGATATGCGGATGGATACTTAACACATTGATCCTAGATCAAATCTCTCACTTTCCTCTCTCCCGCTAGCACAAGTATTTGCTTCTATCTGTTACACTACACTTCTAAAGAAACCTCATTTACATTGAGGGGAATATGTGAGAAGAGAAATACATAGAGTATGGAGGTAATAGGCTGGACACGCAGGTCCAATTAATAAATTCTAAATTTATTACAATAATTTCTAAAATTGCTCCACCCATCTAATATCCATCTGATATACATTATTCATGCATCGCAACCATGTATTCACACAAGCATGTTATCAATCAATCTAATCAAAAATTAATTATCTGATAATTAATGATCATCCAATGTTCAAACAACGATTTGATTTTGCGCGAGTCAAACTCGTTTTGCGAATAAGTACTCAAAGTACGAATTCTTGAATTAAATTAAACTACAAAATTAAATCCAATCATTGTATTTAATACTAATTCACTATTTAATTCCAAATTAAATATTACACTTTATTAACGAACCTTTACGACTTAAATTCCAAATTTAATCGTTACAGGTCTCAAAGCCCGATTAACGTCCAACGTCAATTTAATTAAAGTCCAATGGGCTTTAATTAATTCTTTCGGAGTGGACTTTGGTCAACTCGGGTCAAACCCAATAACCAAAGTCCAATCAAGGAGTGACCCCATAAGCCTAGAAAACAATTTAGGCTCATTAGGCCCAATTAAATAATTAAGGTCCATTAGTCGCATTTAGACTTTATGGAAGCGGTTTTTTGGCCCAATTGGATCCAACCAATTTAGCCTAAACCAACTTGGTACAACCAAGCCCAATAAGCCCATTTACAACATTACAAGCCCAATCCAATTTAAGCCCAAATAATTTAATTCCAAATTTCTCAATTAAATTAACTAAAGTGTATTACAAAATCAATTACCCAAATCAATATTTCCAAAACACAAAATTAGCCTAATTAATCATGCTTATCATCATTAAATCATGTCCAACACAATTTAACAAAAATCAAACCCAATTACATGCTACAAGTCTCGGCAATATAGGGGTTTTTTTCAAATCGATTTCGATTTCAATCCAATTGAATCCACAATCAATATTTCTCGAATGATTTTAACTCATCCAATGAATCAAAAAACAAAAATAACCAAGACCACATTTAGGGTACCATTCGGCCAAGCCACAAATTTTGGGGAAAAATGTTCCAAACAAAATTTCATGAAATTGATCTAATCAATATTCAATTAAACATCATTTAAACATATTCAATCAAACAATTTAACTAAATGATGCTCAAAATCAATTTACCCAAATTTTAACCATAAGTTATTGTCATGCTCAACCTTGCTCATAGATACCATTGTTCATGTTCTACGGTCCTGAGGATCGAATTATAAAGCATAAAAACACATGTGAATACAATCAACGAAGTTGCGGAATACTTACATCGAGCGGTTGAGCGATGCGACGAAGACGAAAACTTTTTCTGCCCTTTGAGAAGCTCACGGTAGTGCAGTTTTTTCCTCCTCCTTTTTCGGCTTTGGTCCTCCATGCAAGCTCCAAGCTTGTGATGAAATGATTCCATGCACAGGGGTGGGTTTCCCTTTCACCTACGGACGATCCGGATGTGTGCTAGCACCTTTATTTTGCAACAAAATCTTCACATTCCTCTCCGACAACTCTCGGCAGGGGCAGAAAACAGAAGAGAGAAAATGGAGCCCCTTGGGCGTGAATGAGAGGGAGAGAAAGGAGAGAGAGAGTGAGTTTTGTGTGATGGTTATTTGAAAAAGTGTATATCTAATACCACTTTTGATTTTCCAAAAAATCAATTATTGATTTCAAAAATCAAAACAAATACTAAACATTTAAAATATATTAAATGTCTATCATGCCATCACACTTGAGTGTATTACACTCCACCATCAACTTCCATCAAGTCACATCACTCAATCAATCAAGTGACAAGTTATCACATCACTTAAAGTGACTAATGATTTGACGCTTGATGTGACCAATGATTTGACGCTTGATTTGACTTGCGTGCCGCACTCTAATTCGAAATGCGAATACGCTCGCAAACAATCCCGGGCTGGGTTCGCTAATTCCAAATTAACGAATTTTCCGTTGCAACGTAATTAATTAATTATGCCTAGCAAAATCACTATTCACATCGCTAACGAATTAATTCTAAATTAATTCATTCGCCCGAATTAAAATCTGATTTTAATTTCGCGTCGAAATCCAATTTCGTTTAATATATCGAATATATTAATTATCGATTAATTCCAAATTAATCGTTATCTCTCTTTAAATGATATTTTATCCCAGATAAAATATCTCCGCAATTAATCCCAGATTAATTTTCTCTCTCATCATTAATTAATCCCAGAATAATAAAGGCGAGTCATACGTCATTGGTGAATCTTCGGGAAGCGACCCATGAGATCCCTGGATATGTTGGCAGTAAATTCGGTCGTCGGACTATCCGAACACGTATGTACCTTGTACTACATTTGTACCGATTTATAAGACAAGGTTGGCTTCTAGCAAAGCGTCATGCCTACCAATTCTCCAGAAATATCCTTACAGGAATAAGGGATCTATATCAGGCGTAGTATACGTAGTATTGCGTATTTCGATCAAGTATCAGATGTCACGTGCTAGGCCTGGGGTTGGAATTATGTCTGCCCCGTACGAAGCACATGTCGGATCTCTGGTGACTTGTCTCTATAATCGGATATACATGACCTAGTCATAATATCCCGATAGCTGCAGCATTTAAGAGAACCAGTCCCGTATCCTACGTGACCATCATCTCCATATGACTGGAGTGATACTTCCGTCTTGACATCACACCCAACACACTACGATTCTCAATATACCCAGCAGAGGCGTACACAGAACCTGTTAAAGCCCTGGACGACCAAAACCAAAGTATATTGATTGTCGCAAGTATTAGCGGTGCAAGTCTCAGGTTAAGACCCTGATTTCAGACTTTCATAGACACATAGTCATACTACTAATGGAATTCTGAGGGGGTCTATCCAGAGCGAAGCTGTTTCCCGTACCATCGGTAAAATACAACCTCATATTACACTTGTATGAGTATCTTATACCCAAATATATGATAACTATGCAGTTGTGCCCTCACAAACGCGCACAAGTTGTAATACTAGTCTTTTACGCATTATCGATGTCCAATCTCGATAATACTCTGACTATGGATATTTAATGATTTATCCTTCGTGGATTGATACTGTCTCATATCATCTCAATCCAGGAACAAATCGTAAGGACCTCCTATCATTTATACATCTGTGCTCTGATCACTAATCACAATGATAAGAGAGCAATCTCATTTGTCACATAGTTAATTTGTACAACAACACCATGATCTGTACAAATATTGAACCTATGGGTCATAATTGTCCAACAATGTCCTCACCATGAGATTCCAAAATGGCTTCAAGTCCAAACCTTCTATAATGGACTTTCTGGACTGATGAGAACCACAATCGATGCTGCTGTTGGAGGAGTTTTAATGGCAAAAATGAGAAGATCAAGCCTGGGACCTAATCGAAGAAATTGCCAACAATAATTCCTTGTGGCCAACAGAAATGAGCATGATCCAAATAATTGCAGGAATTTATGAAAGTGGAGCCAATACAGCAGTTAACGCCAAGCTGGATTAGATATGCAAATTCATGGAGACTCTCAGCACTGGATCCACAAGTTCACCATATGGAGGGGCACTAGAACCAAACCAACTTGAAGAAGAAACGGTGAATTATGTCAACAATTTCAACAGACAGGGGAACAATTCATATTCCAACACCTACAACCTAGGGTGGAGGAATCATCCCAATTTTTCATGGAGCAACAATTCAGGACAAAAGAACAATCCACCACCTAGATTCCAACAGCAGAACTATCCACCACCAGGATTTCAACAACAGAACAAAGGCGAGGAACATGAAAAAGAACCAGAAATGAAAAGAAGGATTGCAGAGATGTTCAAAAAGAAACAAACAGCATATGATGCTATCTTTCAGAGCCAATCTACTTCCATCAAAGCACTGAAGAATCAAATCGGACAACTGGCCAATGCTCAAAGTTACAGACCGCCAGGTAATCTTCCCAGCAACACAGAACCCAATCCAAGGAACCGAGGGAATGAGCAATGTCAAGCCATCACCTTGAAAAGCGGTACTGAAATCAACAAAGATGTTGGAATCAAGGCACAATTGAGGAAGTTTAAAAGAAACAAAGTAACAGATGGAGGAAAAAGAAGCAAAGGAAAAAGAAAAAAAGATCAGATCACTCCATCTCCACCTTTTCCACAACGACTTCAGAAAAACAAACTGGACAAGCAGTTTGCTCGATTCCTGGAGGTGTTCAAAAAGCTTCACATCAACATTCCATTTGTAGAAGCCTTGGAAGAAATACCCAGCTATGTAAAATTCATTAAAGACATTCTTTCACGAAAACGAAGATTGGGAGATTACGAGACAGTAGCATTGACGGAAGAATGCAGTGCCATTATTCAGAGGAAACTTCCCCCAAAGCTGAAAGATCCTGGCAGTTTCACTGTCCCATGCACCATTGGAGAACACTATATCGGTAAGGCTTTATGTGACTTAGGTGCAAGTTTTAATTTGATGCCTTTTTCTATTTACAGGAAACTACAAATTGGAGAATCAATTCCTACCTCAGTCTATTACAACTTGCTGATCGAACGCTCGCATTTCCAAGAGGTGTTGTTGAAGATGTGCTGGTCAAAGTCGACAAACTCATTTTCCAGCAGATTTCATTATCCTTGACAAGGAATAAGATAAAAATGTGCCTATCATCATTGGGAGACCATTTTTGGCGACAAAAATGAGAACTAACCATGAAAGTTCAGGACCAAGAAGTTACTTTCAATGTTTTCAAAGCCATGAAATTCCCGAGCGATGAAAAGGAAGAAGAATGCTTCAAAGTTGATGTTGTTGATAGTATCGTTCAGGATACTGAGCTAAATCCCACGGATACACTTGAAGCTTGCATCACCAACATGATTGACAGCGAGCTAGATGATGAAATCCTGGAATGTATCAACTACATTGACAAACCATTCCAATTCAAAGCGACACCACAACTGGAAAGCCTGGAACTGCCAAAGAAAGATCGAATCAAGCCTTCGATTGAAGAACCACCATAGTTGGAGCTGAAGTTACTTCCGAGCCATCTCAGGTATGCATTTCTTGGAAACTCTTCTGAATTACCTGTTATTATTTCTTCTTCACTAACATTGTAGTATGAAGAAAAGTTAGAGAGTATTACGAGAGCACAAAAGAGCCATTGGCTGGACTATAGCAGACATTCGAGGCATTAGTCCATCATTTTGCATGCACAAGATTCTGATGAATGATGAGTACAAACCCACAGTGGAACATCAACGGAGACTCAATCCAATCATGAAGGAGGTCGTAAAGAAAGAAATCATCAAATGGTTGGATGCTGGCATCATTTACCCCATCTCAGATAGTACTTGGGTGAGTCTTATGTAGTGTGTGCCGAAGAAATGAGGAATCATTATGGTTACCAATGAAAAGAATGAGCTAATCCCAACCAGAACGGTGACTGGATGGAGAGTATGCATGGACTACCGAAAGCTGAACAAAGCAACACGAAAGAACCATTTTCCGCTACCATTCATTGACCAGATGTTAAACAGACTGGCGGGACATGAGTTCTATTATTTTATAGACGGATATTCAGGGTACAATTAGATCGCCGATGCACCAGAAGACCAGGAGAAAACTACATTTACATGTCCATATGGTACTTTTTCTTTCCCCAGAATGCCATTTGGATTATGTAATGCCCCTGCTACATTTCAGCGTTGCATGATGGCCATCTTCTCAGACATGCTGGAGCAGAGTATGAAGGTTTTTATGGATGATTTTTCTGTGTTTGGAGATTCTTTTGACCACTGCTTGCAAAATTTGGAACATGTGTTACAAAGGTGAGAAGATACAAACCTGGTGCTCAATTGGGAGAAATGCCATTTCATGGTACATGAGGGCATTGTTCTTGGACATCGGATCTCACAAAAAAGAATCGAGGTAGACAAAGCAAAGATTGAAACAATTGAAAAACTACATTCGCCGACATCTGTAAAAGGGATTCGGAGTTTTCTTGGACATGCAGGTTTTTACAGGAGATTTATCAAAGACTTTTCCAAGATTGCTAAACCTCTTTGCAATCTTCTGGAGAAGGATGTGCCTTTCAACTTCACCAAAGAATGCCATGAAGCTTTTGAGATCTTAACAAAAGCTTTTTCTGCCCCCATCATTGTAGCACCAGACTGGACCCTTCCATTTGAAGTAATGTGCGATGCTAGTGATTTTACTGTAGGTGCAGTTTTGGGACAACGCAAAGCAAAAATTTTCCACACCATTTACTACTCTAGCAGAACTTTGAATGAAGCTCAACTAAACTACACAACCACTGAAAAGGAGTTGCTCGTAGTTGTGTACGCTTTTGACAAATTCCGCTCCTATCTGCTGGGTCCCAAAGTGGTGGTCTACACAAATCATTCAGCAATCAAATATCTGATCATGAAGAAAGATGCCAAACCCAGATTGATCCGTTGGATACTTCTTCTTCAAGAAATTGACGTGGAGATCAAAGACAGGAAAGAGACAGATAAAATAAAGTGGCAGATCATCTATCGAGGCTCGATAATGGAGAAACAGCTGGCAATGATCTGTTAATCAAAGAAAATTTTCTAGAAGAACAGCTGTTTGCCAGGAAACAGCAAGATGCCCCTTGGTATGCTGACTATGTCAACTACATTGTGTCAGGAAAATGGCCGTTGGAATGGACAACTCCAGCAACGGAAGAAATTCTTCAAAGAAGTCAAGCACTATGTCTGGGATGAGTCGTACCTGTTCAAACGGTATGCTGATCAATTAATGTGACAGTGTGTTCCACAGGAGGAGGTCAACAGTGTTCTACAACACTGTCATTCGTCACCATACAGCGGACACTTCAGCGGAATAAAACTGCAGCCAAAGTCCTACAATCAGGTTTGTTCTGGCCCACTCTTTTTAAAGATGCTTATCTTTTTACTCTTCAATTTGACAGAGAATGGGGAATATTTTGAAGAGAAATGAAGGACCGTTGCAAAACATTCTGGAAGTGGAGATATTCGATGTGTGGGGTATGGATTTCATGGGACCCTTTGTTCCATCATTCGGAAACCTGTACATCTTGGTTGTTGTAGACTACGTCTCCAAATGGGTTGAAGCAATTGCACTACCATCCAATGATTAAAAAGTGGTGATCAAATTCCTGAAAAAGAATATTTTCACTCGGTTCGGAACACCTCGGGCAATTATCAGTGAAGGTGGCTCATATTTATGTAACAGATACTTTGATGCACTCCTATCCAAATATGGAGTTACTCACAAGGTTGCCACTGCTTACCATCCACAGTCAAACGGACAGGTTGAAGTTTCAAACAGGGAAATCAAAAGAGTCTTAGAGAGAACTGTTGGATCAACAAGGAAAGATTGGTTACAAAACTAGATGATGCGTTATGGGCCTACCGAACAGCTTACAAGACACCCATTGGTATGTCCCCATATCGATTGGTGTTTGGAAAAGCGTGCCATCTGCCAGTTGATCTTGAACATAAGGCGTATTGGGCACTGAAGAAGTTGAATCTTGATTCACAAGCTGCATGAGAGAAACGACTTCACCAACTCAACGAATTGGAGGAATTTCGCTTACAGGCTTATGAGAATGCCAGATTGTACAAAGAAAAGACCAAGAAATGGCATGATCGAAAAATAGTGCACAGATAGTTGGAACCAAGGCAGCAAGTGTTGTTGTACAATTCATGGTTGAAACTTTTCCCTAGAAAGTTGAAATCAAGGTGGTCAAGTCCATTTGTGATCACTCAGGTTTTACCATATGGAGCTGTTGAGTAACTGGATCCCAACACCAACGAAACATTCATGGTTAACAGTCAGCGTGTCAAGCACTGCTGGGGAGAATCGTTTGAGCGACAAAAAGAAAGTGTCACACTTTCATATCCAGCCTAACGATCGAGAAGTCACGTCTAGCTGACGACTTTAAACTTAGCGCTAGCAGGGAGGCAACCCATGCAATTTGTGTATATATTGTGATTTGGTGTGATTTAATTTTGTGTGTTTAGTTTTTGCAGATTAAGACATTTCAGGATGGAAGAAGTTCTCGCAAAACTTCACAAGCAATTTCTCTCTCTCCCTCAAAACTCTCTGATGAAAGTCTACAAAGCTCGCTTATAACGGATGAGATTACTAACGATCCATGGTGTTCCTAATGATATTCGTTGGGTAATTAAAGCACAGGTCCGATTGGCAGGTGAGTCTTCTGAATCTTTTATGTCACATCTGCCTGGTTTTGGAAGAAGCACATATGCAAAGAAACGTAGAGCTAAGCAAATGGGTGTTTGTTACAAATATGCACGCTGGAATTGCAATACTCGTTGTCGTTCTTTAGGAATGGTGTCTGATAATCGCGAAGATAAAATTAAATTCATTAGGGATGGCTTGAGTAAGGAGTCTGTAGATAATATATCTTCGACTCTTGAGCCGCATCCCAGTGGATATGTTCATATAGCCATTCGCAAATTACAAACATAATTTCAAAAAGAAATATAACAGTTAAGTCTCGGGAATCTGACTCAAAAAGACCATGTTTTCCAATTTATAAGAAAATTGGATGGGAAGCTTGTCCCTGACGCATAGACGTCAATCAAGCCGCTACTTTTCTTGTAAATATTATATCTCTTTGTCTTTTCCTAATAATTGTATTTTGTTTTGTTGTTTTCTTTTATTTTCTCCGACAGGATCCAGACCTTTTTGATTATCACGATTTATTTTACTATTAACTAATAATTGTCATTTGGCAGGTACTAGTGCTATTATTTTACTCACCCTTTTCAGATGTTATAAATTCAACTCATCATTGCACTTTTGAAAACATCCAGAGTAAAACATGGAAGCCACTTCAAGAAGACGAGTTGAAAACATCTGTGTTTTTTGCGGTACTAGTGTTGGTGTTAAGCCACAATACGTAGAAGCAGCACATGAATTGGGTCGAGTCTTACCTGCAAGGAATATGCACTTAGTATATGGCGGAGTCAATCTTGGACTAATGGGGATCATTTCAAAGGCCGTACAGGAATAAGGCAGCCAAGTTTTGGGAATCATCCCAAAACCCTTTGCAGAAGCAAATCTTATTGGACCATCAAACGGAGAGGAATTGATCATACCAGGTATGTCTGAACGACTGGTAGAAATGATTAACCGTGCTGATGCTTTTATTGCTTTCCCATGTGGCTTGGGTACATTGGAGGAAATTTTTATAGTGTTATCTTAGGCGAACCTGAACATACACCAGAAACCGCTTGGACTGTACAACGTTGAAGGATTTTATGATTTTCTTTGTGCGTTTCTTGATGATGCTCGGAGAAATGGGTTCGTGTCAAAACCTTTAAAAGAACTTCTCTATACTGCCAGAACTGCTCCGGATCTAATAGACCAACTCTTAACCTATGAACCATAAGTTGACCCTATCCTTTCAAAGATAAATTGGTCCGAGGACGATCGTGGTAAGAGGCGCCGGATTAATCTGGATCTTAACCTTTAATTTTCTGTAGAATTTCAGCTAACCAGGTATTATCTTCCAAACTCTTCTTCTACTGTTTAATACATTGGGGAAAATGTCTCATTTAGGTTTGGGGAAGGAATTAGTTGATCAATATCTTGTTTTTAGTAGTGTGTTGTTTTTATTTTTAGTCCAAAATTTTTCGAAAAATACAAAAAAATTTGAAAAATTTTCAAAAATTACAAAAATATTTTGCGTTTTTGTGTTTTTATTTTGACTAAAAAGGTGAAATTGGTAAGAGATAGCTGTGTAAGGAATTACCACTCCTGAGACGTATCTTAAACCATTTTTGAAACAAGTTAGTTTTTGTTTATTTCATTTTAAATTATTTAATTTGTAAATTCTCCATAAAACTGACTAAAATGGATCTTCATATGCTCAGTTGGCGGGTATTATCAACATACATGGTAACATACGGACATTAGCTAAAATTGAAAAGTTTGTAATATTTTATGCTCTAGTTTAATTGGAGGAAGCATCTCAAAAAGTGATGGAGTAAAAAAAAACATCTGAGATCCGAGTTATTAAGTATGTAAGGGTGTTTTAACACCCAGTGCCCTAAAGCCAACTGGTTTGGGAGTCACTGGCCAAAAGCTCGCTACATGGATCAAAGATGCTGTAAAAATATATATATATCTGAAGTCTGAGTAATCAAGTCTGTAGGGGAGTCTTAACACCTGGTGCCCTAAAGCCAACTGGTTTGGGAGCCACCGACACAACACTCGCTACATAGATGGAAGATATTGTATATAAATAAAAAAAAATCAAAAATCAAAGAAAAAATCAGAAAAATTATTCCATTGCTACAAAAAGGTGTGAACTCTGATAAAACTTTAGGACAAAAATATTACACTCTTATCGACTGCACTTGTGACTGTTGTGGGTAAAAATGAATTGATTAATATTTTGTCAGCTGTGCATATGGAAAATGGTAAATATAACTAGAGAATTCACTTATTCAGTAATTTAGAAAGAAAGAAAACAACTAGTAACTCGGAGTAGAAGTTTCATCTGATTAGTCACTAACTTATTTATTCTCTTTTTGCTTGTCTTTTTGCTTTTGTGTGCATTAGTTTCACTACATTTTTACTTTTGTAAAATGTTTGTGGGTATCATTGCTGTAAACCCTCACAAGACTACAACTCGTCCACTAGGGACACCTAGGGGTTTAAAGGCTTGTTGCATACGCTAAATGCAACTGTGATCCCTACGAAAGTGGATTAGTTAAATTTTATTTTAAAGATGTTTATGTTATTTTATTCTATGTTTTGCTCGAGGACTAACAAAATGTTAGGTTTTGGGGTGTGATGAGTGGTAATTATATCACTATTTCCCACTCATTTAACTTAATATTTTGTATAGTTTCTTGAGTTTTGTGAATATTTTGATGTGTTTTGTGTTATTTTGTAGATAAATAAAGTTTCAGGACTCTCTGGAGGTGATTTGGGCTCAAAATAGTGAAAATTGGAAAAAAAAAAAAAAGGGCATTTTGGTAATTTTGTCACGTCGCGACGCGCAAACCTTTGGCGTGGTGACACCTAACATGCACCAAGACTTGCTAACGTGCGCCGGGTCCATAAGTTAGAATCTGAGAAATTTGACTTTGCTAACGTGCGTCGTGCCACGTGTCACCATCACAGCCGATCTGCTAACGTGCGTCGTGCCACGTGTCATCATCCTACGGTACCGACAGTCGCCATCGCCATGTGTCACTCCACGTGTCTTCCACGTCATCATCCATATCACCAGTTGACCGAGTCAAAGTGCCACGTCATTGCCACATCATCATCTGCTAATCACAGCGTGCCACATGTCGTAATTCTATGGTGCCGACAATCACTTTCGCCATGTCAGTGCCACGTCATCGCCACATCAGCGCCACATTAGATCAATTATTGACTCATTTATCTGAATTGACACGTGGCAGATAAGAATCTGAAATCAGCCAATCACGAGCTGCCACGTGTCGCAATCATTGAGCTCCCAACCGCCTTGCCACGTGTCACCTTATCACCTTATCCAGAATCCCACGCGACGAACCAGAAGCTACCACGTCGATAATCACTCGCGTCGCGACGCGAGCTGCGCGTCGGACACCCTACTGACGCCTATAAATAGTGCTCGAAATTTCAGTTGTAGATGTACCTTCCTATCTGAATTCTCTGATGTAAATAGGGAGTTTTCTATCTAGTTTCTTTTAAATTTTAGTTTTGTAATTAATTTTAATTACGTTCTGTAATAATAGTAATTTACTTTCTTTACTTTTTACAGTTGTTACTATTCACCTTGAGGAGGTAACTTCCCCCTGCTAAGGTGAAAGGTAATTCGTTTACTATTGCTATTTAGATTAATCTCCCTTAAATATAATATATGCACTATTTAAAATTTGACTTAAAATGATACCGCTATATTGGTCGGTTGGTAATTCATTTTAATCTGGTTTAAACCTGACTAATCAAGGATACCGCCAGATTGGTCGGTTGGTAATTAAATATTCTTACCGCCTATATGGCAGGTTTATTTTGGTTCCGCCTTTATGGCTGGTTGGACTTAATTTGACTTAATCAGGTTACCGCCTATATGGACGGTTGGTAAAATAATCACAAGTTAATATATTATATTAAGGGAGATATCTAAATAGTAAATAGTAAAAGTTGATCCTTTTACCTTAATATTTTATTTTATTATAATTTACTTTTCAGCTTTTACTTTACCGCGATTACTTTTCAGCATTTTTACTTTATGTCTTGTACTTTTAAGTTTTTACTAGCCCTAGTTATGTGTCGTAACTAAGTTAGTTATCTGGGGTTGTGATGAATTCTAATATCACCGGTTTATAAGGGGTTATTTTATAGTTTGGGTAATTTAAAGGTTTACTTATTAAGTTTTAAGCTTAATGCTTCTTGTTGTCTGATCACCAATAAGATTGATGTGGTAAATCTAAAATAAACTTGACAAAGGAATTTTAGGTTTGAGCCTTAGACTTAATAGCCCACGATCTTCCTTGAGGATAGATAACTCTTTTAATAGATTTCTTTACAGGATAGACATATACCTGTCGGGCGGGGGTAGCCATAATTGGAACTTAAACTTAATGAATCCAGATAATTTGGTTGACATAGACATATGGTTCAATTGGGTTAAACTGGGTATTTGTGTTTGACCATCGACAGAGGCTTTTGCATAATTTAGTGTTCCAGGTTAGTAAACCGATTTATTACACAACCATGAAATAACCACTTCATCTTTTAAAAGATATTAGAAAGATTCACAACCCTATATAGTTTTTAATATTGAATTTTCTTAAACCTACTTTGGTGCAAATTTATTTACTTGTTTTTAAATTTAGAATCATCACCATTTCAAATCAATCAATCAACCTGTTAGATACTAGTAATCATTTGACCTCATAAAATTAATAGATTAGGTATTAAGTCCTCGTGGGATCGATACTTTTTATACTACTTGAACGATATGCATGCTTGCGTTATACGTGTGTGTTTACGCCGGTCAGCCCTCAGGTCTTAACTTTTAAATCGCTTCTCGGGAGTGCATTGGGACGTTGCCGGAAGGGTTAGTGCTACGTTATTTTTCTGGTTTTCTGACTCGGGTTCGCCGCTATTTTGCTTGTTGTTTTCTTTGTTTTCTGTCGCTATTTTGGACTATTTTTGTTGTTGTTTTGCTCGCTGTTGGGGGACGGTTTTGGTTCACTGTTTTGGGTTATTTTGGGACTTTTTTAGGGACTGTTTCGGGGGCTATTTTAGGGACTGTTTTGGTGAGGGTAGACTAGGGGATATGCGTGGCTTATGTTTTAAAGCTTGCCTTAGGTGTCGTGAATGTGTCTGGTTTGTGAAGATGTCGTGTGTTGGTGGGCTGGAGAGAGAGGACATGAAGGCTTGCGGTGAGTGAGTGTTTTGACCGTGCGTGTGTGTTGAAGAAAGTGAGCCAAGTGTGTTTGTTGACTGTGTATCTCTCTATCGTGTGTGTGAGTGGTGTCTGGCTTAGGGTTTACGGGGTTGTGAGTGTGAGTTTGTTCGGTGAGTGGTTTGTGGTCTTTGTATGAGTGTCGGTTTGGCTTGCTTTTTTTTGTGTGAGTGGGATGTGTCGCTGTGTGTGTATGTTTAGGGGACGTGCGTCTAGGTTTCACGTGATTTTGAGTGAAGGATTGGGTTAGGGGTTACTGCGAGCGTGAAGCAGAGGCAAGCTATTTTCTTGGGAGAGAGGATTGTTGGATCTGAAGGTTCTGGCGTGTGATGGTTGTGGGATCGTAAGGGTTTTGGCATGTGATGGTTGTGATTTTTGAGAGAGATAGGGCGTTTCTGCTTGCGTTATTTTGTTCCCAATTGTCTGGTCGATCAAGAACTTGCATGAGGCTGCCAGGACTTACTGCAAGGCTACAGTTAGTTTGATGCCGCTCACATTGTTCAGGCAGTATGGTTTATATTTTATGAGGTGCGTGAGGGTGTTAGGAAGAAGAGGGCTTTATGGTTTTCCTTTTTTGTTTTGTTTTGTGTTAAGGTGTCGTGAGTCTAGTCCAGAGAAGAATAGGGTTTAGTTTATGTCTCTTTTTATAATAGTGCATCTAGGGTTTCCTTGTGTGTGCATGGCTCAAAAAGGGAAAGAAATCAAGTAATAAAGGATGGATTATTTAAGGAAAGGATATTTGTATTTTTGGTGGGGAATATATTTAATTTGGTGAGGAATTTATTTAGATTGGATTTGTTTTATTTAATTTGGAATGTGATATATTTAATTTAGGAATGGGGATTTGATTTTATTTGATTTTATTTGTTTTAATTTAATTTACACGAACGCACATGCAGTGTGTTGGGGTTGGTGCTCACAGCGCCAATTCCCGGTTGTATTTATTTATGAATACTTCTGTAAAATATTATTATTATGAATAATATATGTAGTTTCTATAATATAATGTATCTTTTAATATGGTAAAGACGTAATGACCTTAGAATGATTAGTCATGGTATTGTTGCAAAAGCGTCGCAACTGACATTGAGTAGTATCATGACGTTGTCATTCTCAGACAGTTCCTGGTCAAGGTTTACACTACTTGGTCAGTAAAGTAAACCTGTTGAGACCGGTACATGTCATATACTGGAACATATGATTCCAATGGTTTCTCAATGAACCATTAGTCTTGGAGACTAGTATAGACGTGTGGGTGTTTATAATGGATAAACACTGAACGACTCACCGAAGATTCTTAATGGATGGTACACCAACGTCAATAAGAATCTTCTCGGGTTGAGTAGCACTTGTGATTCTTAGACTTGAGATGCCATTGTGGGCACATGAGACATCTTCTACACTTAGATGGCAGTCACGTCACCGATCTATTTAGATCAGACCTCCGCTTGTTCGTTGGGTGTAGATAGATCCTCAGGGTGTCCTATGTGTATCAAGATAGGATCTGTCAGTTCTGTGTACCAGAGCATATGTAGTCCATATGATTAGCAATCAGATAAAACCATGGGCCCGTGGTAAATTTTAGAAGCTAGTTCTAAACATTCTTTTAGAGATTGCTAATAGAATAGTCGACTGGATAATCCTTATAGAGATTTGACGTTTACATCTATATCTCTAGGATTTATCCGGATACCTGTGACGGAGGAATTATACATTTTCCATGACCTCGACCTGTATGATTCAGCGAGTTTATCCGTGATCGTCATAATTTACGGGTGGATAAATTATGGACACGAAATTGGATTTTGTGACGGATATACCTGAATCTAGAGAGTCTCAATAATGAAATATACTCGTAGAGTACTAGAGCAACATTTATAAATAATATTGATTATTTATAAAGTCGTTTAAAGGTTAAACGCAAGATACATGCTAAAGGGACCCGATAGTCATTTGCTTAATTATTGTGTATTTACATTTAATACTTGATTAATTTAAATACACATTAATTAATAGAAAAATAGAGATATTTGACTAATATTCTAAATGAATATATATATTTGATATTTAATGTAAATATTATATATATATTTAATATATTTATATTTAATTAATTAATTAATTATTTAATTGTTAAATGATTAAATTAATTAAAATATAAAAATATCTTAACATTTGGATTAAATGATTTAGTTGCCTTTGTTGACTTAATTAAAATATCTATAAAGTGTTATTAGATATTTAAATCAAGTTGATCAAATTTTGTCAAATGAAATTGAAATGAAAAATCTTGTATATGCTTGTGACATGTTCGGCCAAGGGCTTCTAGTCAACAAGTATATATTTTTTTTCATTTCATTTCATTTCTAACCTAATACACTTTCTAACCTAAACTCCATTAAAGAAGACAAAGAAAGGTAGAGAGAAAAGAAAAGAAAATCAAGGAAAAGCTTGGAAAATAGTAAATATTTCCAACCTTCCATTAGAGAGTAATTTGTTCTTCTTATTGTGGGCAACATCTTGTGATGTTCTTGAGTTTTTCTATTCTTTATTTCTTGTGTTTTTTATGGATAAATGTTTGGTGAAAGTGTTGAGCATATATAATAGAGGAAGCTTGTGACTAGTGTAGTTATAAGTATTCTTTTATAGTTTTGGAAACTTTGTTGCTAATCTAGAGTTGTTGACCCACTCTTAAATGACCTAGATTTGATCTTGAGTTTTTTCATTGTGTTGAGACTTTGGTTGGATGGAAGAATGATGATTGAAGTAATTGATTTAACCAATTTGGTCTAATTTGTCCAATTTGAAGAAATTGAAAAATTAGGGTTTAAGACCTTGTCCAAATTTGGGGTTTTTCATTTATGTTGTGTATAAGGATGTGTATATGATGCATATAAAGTTTCATGTTGATTGGATTACATCTTGATGTGTTTTGAAGCATGAAATTGAAAGATGTACAATCCCCCCCCCCTTTGGAGGCTCTCGGCCAAACTAAGCAATTTGAGGATTTTTGTTGCTTTTGGTGTTTTGAACATGCTAAGTTCATCTTAGAAATTATTTAGAATCATCCAAAATTGATTTGAACAATTTCGGACTAAAATGAACAAAGTATCAAGTGTTAGGGCAATTCGGTAAATTCACTTAAATTTGATTTATTGAATTTTTTTTCATAATTTGATTATTGGGTAATTAAATAAATATGTTTATTTAATTAATCCGAGAAAAAGTTTTGAAATCGGAAAATTTGATTTTCCACCGCTTCCGCTGCGTTACCGGATTTAGCCCCTAAAACCCCTACAAAATGGTATCAGAGCGAGTCTGATTCTAGGCCCCCTAAAATGATTAGCTTTAATTAAATCAATGTTTAATCATGTTTTCTTGACTTTATGCATGCTTATTAGAATCTAATTTGGTTAGATTTAGGGTGTATGACACTTAGCGGAAAATCCCTAATTAATAAGGTTTTAATGTAATTATGTATTTGATGCATGTTATGTGGTATGTCTTGTCAATACGGTTTATGAATACTTCTCTGTGACTACATCCGAGATCGTGCCTCTGCTATGAGGGTGTAGCCGATATAGATTTATTTATACCGGATGTATATCAGATACTAGATAAATTCAAGCGAAAGCAGAATTCTGAACGTGCCCTAGCTGTCAGGATTACGTAAGTAACTTGAGTTTATCATTAACGAGTTCAACCTTGGTACGTCTCCTTGTGGGCCTGCCTTCGCAGCGACAATGAGAAACGACCAGGACCGGAAACCCAGGAGTCATTAGTGAATGATTGACAAATGAGTTGTCTACCTAATGAATATACGTAGGTGAGACCGTGCCTCTACTGTGAGCTGAAATATATTCACGGGATCCACTTTTCACTATTTGTATTTAATTTACTTATTAAATGTTTGTATTCTGTTAGGGGATTACAGTATTGCATGATTTAGTGGGAGGGGCATTTTTAGATTAAAAATTCATGATCTAGTTTATGCTTATGATATTATATGAAACTGCTTAATTTCTGCTAACCGTTTTTCGTGATCTATAGGATAGATTGGCGATGGCAGCACAATCCACAAATCAGTTTGCGCGTATGCTTGATGCGAACAAACTGAAAGGCGCTGAGAACTTCGCCGACTGGGAATTGGATTTGAGGATTGTCCTCGATTCCGAAAAGCTGGGATATGTTCTTGAGGGTCCGTTGCCCCTTGCTGTGGGTGCGGACGCAACGGAGGAGGAACGCCAAGTTTTTGAAACTTGGAAGGATGATGATTTAAGGGTTAAGTCATACATCCTTAGTTCACTGTCTCCGAAACTCAAGAAACAATACTATGGTATGCTAGATTCGTATAGTATGATGACGCGATTGAGACAATCGTTTGAGAACCAAGAACAAGTGATTGTTCACAAAGTCGCAATGGAACTGTTCCATGCGCGTCTGGATGAGGGGTAAGATATTAGCCCGCATGTTCTTCAAATGATCGATTTGATCGATCAATAAGGCAACATAATCTCATTCTAAATGACATTCTCGGTAGAAGTGTCATTCTTGGTTCTCTCCCAGCTTCATATCGCCAGTTCGTGATGTACTTCAACATGAACGGGACTGTCTGTACCTACCAAGAGCTACATAGGATGTTGCTCACGGCAGAAGAGGACCTTAAGAATGGAGTACCGACTCGCCCTCCGAGATCTACTTCTCTCTCTGCTTCCTCCCAGACCTGGTCAAAGGGAAAGAAGAAGAAGAATACTTTTGGTCCTCAACCACAGGCAAAGATTGCTAAGCCCAAGAGGGCTTCTGAAGACAAATGCCACCACTGCGGCAAAGTCGGGCATTGGAAAAGGAACTGTCCTGATTACATCGCCCAGCTGAGGAGAGATAGAGCATTTACATCAGGTACATTTATTTTTCCAGTTCTTGATTTATCTTTGGCTTGTGAAGCCGTTACATCCAACTGGAATTTAGATTCTGCTTGTCCCATTCACTTTTGCAATTCGTTGCAGGTGCTGAAGGAAAGTATGAGACTGAAGCCCGGAGAGATGCAGTTGCTATTCGGGAGTGGAGACTCTTTGGATGCAGTTGCAGTGGGAGTATGCGAGATCTCATTGCCGAATGAGACACTTTTGTTAAATGAATGCCATTTTGTACCAGGATGTGTAGCTAATATTATATCACTTTTTGTATTGGATACAGAAGGCTTTTGTATTAATATTAAGAACAGTTCTTTATATTTATATGATAGAAATAATATTCAGATCCTTAGTTGTCCAAACCAACATGGTCATTATACATTGCAAACTTCAAAAGATATTTTAAATACTGGAGTTAATAAACGTAGTTTACCTGTAATTAATGATACTGAACTTTGGCATATGCGGCTCGGTCACATTGGCGTTAAACGCCTTACCCAATTGGTTAGAAATGGTTTGATACCAGATCTTACCATTGAATCATATCCAACTTGTGAATCCAGTATTCAGGGTAAGATGACCAAAGCCTCATTTTCTGGTGTTGGACACCGTGCCACTAACTTACTGGAACTCGTACATTCTGATGTATGTGGTCCACTAAGTCAGACTACTCACAGTGGTTATTCGTACTTCGTTACCTTTACCGATGATCTATCACGGTACGGTTATGTCTATTTGATGCGATATAAATCGGAAACCTTTGAAAAGTTCAAAGAGTTCCGAAATGAAGTAGAAAAAAAAACTGGACAATATATTAAATGTCTTCGATCTGATCGAGGCGGCGAATATATGAGTGGTGAGTGGTTTGTGGTCTTTGTGTGAGTGTCGGTTTGGCTTGTTTTTTTTTTGTGTGAGTGGGCTGTGTCGCTGTGTGTGTGTGTTTAGGGGACATTCGTCTAGGTTTCACGTGATTTTGAGTGAAGGCTTGGGTTAGGGGCTGTTGCGAGCGTGAAGCAGAGGCAAGTTGTTTTCTTGGGAGAGAGGGTTGTTGGATCTGAAGTTTCTGGCGTGTGATGGTTGTGGGATAGTGAGGGTTTTGGCCTGTGATGGCTGTGATTTTTGAGGTAGATAGGGCGTGTCTGCTTACGTTATTTTATTCCCGATTGTCTGGTCGATCAAGAACTTGCATGAGGCTGCCAGGACTGACGGCAAAGCTACAGTTAGTTTGATGCCGCTCACATTGTTCAGGCAGTATGGTTTATATTTTATGAGGTGCGTGAGGGTGTTAGGAAGAAGAGGGCTTTAGGGTTTTCTTTTTTTTTGTTTTGTTTTGTGTTAAGGTGTCGTGAGTCTAGTCCAGAGAATAATAGGGTTTAGTTTATGTCCCTTTTTATAATAGTGCATCTAGGATTTCCTTGTGTGTGTATGGCTCAAAAAGGGAAACAATCAAGTAATAAAAGATGGATTATTTAAGGAAAGGATATTTGTATTTTTGGTGGGGAATATATTTAATTTGGTGAGGGATTTATTTAGATTGGATTTATTTTATTTAATTTGGAATGTGATTTATTTAATTTAGGATGGGGGATTTGATTTGATTTGATTTGATTTGTTTTAATTTAATTTAGATTTAATTAGGAAGGATATTATTTTAATTTGTTACATGTGTTTTAAATGTTTTAATTATTTGGATTGGGCTTTGGTGGGCCTTGTGTGAATTTTGGGTTGAGGCTAACAGTGAAACAGAAATATCGATGGTCGTTCGAACGCGTTTCCAGACGCTACATGAACGTCCGCAATCTGTTCGCCGTTCGAACGTGTTTCCGAACGCAGCACGAACATACATGCAGTGAACATGCGAATTAAATCTGACGACGTATTTATATTGAATTTCCCCATCCGACGTCTGTTTCCCGCGACTTCCGCAACTTATCGGGTAGTGCCTCCATACCAGGCTCATCATTGGGCTTCTATGCAAAAAATGCAAGTGTCTACAGTCACCCACACTTTGATGGGACTTGTGCAGTGTGTGACAGTGACAATCCTATCAAAGTCATGCATGCATTTTTTACTTACCTGGCTTGCCAGCTGTTGCCGAACTTATCTGTTATTTTGAGACGCTTCGAACTGAGTTGATTTGGTGACGAGGTGCTGCGACCCCTGGGTCTTATTCCCGAATCACCGAGTGGGTTTTGTTCCCGAAGTGAGCTGAAGGTCTTATTCCTTAATTGAGTTGTGGGTCTTGTTCCCGATTGTGGGTCTTGTTCCCAAATTAAGTTACGGGTCTTGTTCCCGATTGTGGGTCTTGTTCCCAAATTGAATTGTGGGTTTTGTTCCCAATTTTGGGTCTTGTTCCCAAATTGAGTTGCGGGTCTTGTTCCCGATTGTTGTGGGTCTTGTTCCCGATTTGAGTTGAGGGACTTGTTCCCGATCTGAATTTTGGGTCTTGTTCTCGAAGTGAGTTGAAGGTCTTGTTCCCGAGCTGAGTTGTGGTTCTTGTTCCCGAACTGAATTATGGGTCTTGTTACCGATGTGAATTGTGGGTCTTGTTCCCGATTTGAGTTGAGGGTCTTGTTCCCGAGCTAAGTTGTGGGTCTTGTTCCCGAACTGAATTGTGGGTCTTGTTCCCGATTTGTGATGAGGGTCTTGTTCCCGAGCTGAATTGTGAGTCTTGTTCCCGATCTGAATTGTGGATCTTGTTCCCGATGTGAATTGTGAGTCTTGTTCCCGATTTGAGTTGAGGGTCTTGTTCCCGATTGTTTGTCTTTACAATTTTTCTTCAAAACCTGCGAACAAAAACAAAGCAAATTTGTGTGCATGTGACATGTATGCATGTATGCATGGACATGTTTCCTATTCCGCTGGGTTAGGCCTTCATTGCCCTCTGGCGCCCTTCGCCTACTAATGTCTTTGGTCGCCCCCTGGGCATGCTTACAGTTTCCTTTCCCCAGTTCTCTTCTGGTGATTACTCATTTTCTTTGATCTCATGACTCGAGATTCCATTATGTCCCTTATTAGCGAGATGGTAGACTGGTCGCCCCCAGACTCGGTTTATCTTTTTGCTATTTGCTACTTGCACTAGGTCAAAGTAGATCATGTGATGTGACGTTCCATATCAACATATTATATTGCCTTTTACGAAATAGTCTCAATAGTTATACATATTATCACCCTCAAATGATGCCTAGTGTCGAAACCATGGAACCTTCAAAGTACTTTATGTAACTCAAATCCTATTGTTTGAATAAATGATCTGAACTAGACTTAAAGTGTGTGTGTGCTAAGGTTCTTTTACAACTTAATCATTGGGTAAGCCAACTCAATGATTTTGTTTCAAAGAATGGGATCGATGGGTCAAACCAACCTAGATGTCTTGATCATGCTCTGTAGTTACTTTTCCGTACTCAATGTGATATGATTTTCTTTTCCTTTTCTTTTGTCTCTTTTTCGTCTTCCCTTTTTTTTCTTTAACACACCTACCCTTTAAGGTAGCATTTCTCCTCATGGTGGTCCTAATACTCGCCCATGGGTAGCTTCACGCTTATCGGTTATAGGTGGTTTATATTTTCTTCTTTATAGACTTTTCTTTTGTTTCCAACCATACCACATATCGTAACACAAGTAAGTCAGGATGGACATCTAAGCGAACGGTCATTCATCGATATGCAATCTCTTCAACTAGTCATCTTGCCGACTACTCCGACTTTCACTGCTAAGATCCTATAATTAAGTGCTCGCGAGTCTAGTCAAGATCAACTACTCAAAATATCGGATGAGAGTACCTCTCGCACATATCGTTTCTAAGGTTTCACTCTAAAGCAAACAATTTCATCATCGGACTTATGTCTAACTATTAAGGACTAAAAACAAACAATTTTTTTTCTCTCTTTTTTCTGTTTTTTTTTTACAATGGTCTTTCTATCATTGCCGTAAATTTTTATGTTCCTCGGTTTCCTTTTCCCCAATATCCATGTTTGTTAAACTCTTCTTGACAAGTCTTCTTTTTTCTAACCCAATAGATATCTATGATGGCTTTTAAGACACGGGGTTAATATGATGCGTGTATGCATGAGATGCATGAGACGCGTGCAATGTATGAGATATAATATGCATGTGGTTATCAAAAGCATAAAGGGGCAACTTCTATAGGATATATGACTATGGTTCACATGCGGGTTTATAAGAGTATAGATAAAGACTCCCGCCGGTGAAGGATTGCCCACAACTAGGTCTCCCCACTCAAGGGTTCGGACGACCAAATGAGCGCACCTTTTTTATAACTTAAGGTACGTGCCAACGAGTGATGATACATGACTGACTGTCAAATGGATTTCTTATTGAAGATTCCCCAGAGGGAGGGTGGAGCGAACTCTCTTAAATACCCAAGACTCTTAGGCTCTTATCGCCTTGGTGACAGGAATAAACAATAAGTCCTCCAAATTAGTCCATCACGGTAAGCTTCGGGTAAATGATTATCTAGGTGCCTTCACAGCTTTTCCCTACAGCTATAGAAAGGTAGTGAATGAAGAAAGACACCAAACCATTACCTAGCTTTAATAATGCCTTTAATTAAACCCCTTTCAACCCACGGTAGACACAGTTAACTAAATCACAAATCAAAAACATTACAAGACATTATTTCGGGGCCGATTCTCTATCCTCAGTGGAGTCGCCAGACTGTAGGACACAGAAATCGGTGACGCTGTCCAGGGCTCGCGGCCCGGTCGAGAGTATGGAGTAGCCCGCGGGGGACTAAACCAGAGAAATAAAATGGAGTCGCCACCCAGTGTGAACTGGGAAATGATTTAAGGCCGCACTCACCCCTCGCAAGGGAAGACCTCAAACCGTTGGGTTCAGAATGGTCTCTTAATTATGTAACTTGTAATGAACGGATTCATGAAATAATATAACCAAGTCTACGCAACATACATATGCAAGAATAACCTACATCTAAGTTCGTATACAACATATATCTAAGTTTGCATGCATAAAAGTAAGTGAAATAAAGGCAAGCACATAATCTCATGAACACATTAAATAGATAAATGCGGAAATATAAATATATGATAATTGTATAAGGGTAAATAATGAAATGATATGATTAATCATGTAGTGCAAAAGAAATAATCAAAGAAGCAAACATGCATGAGATATGACGAAAATAAGTCTGTGCACTGTATATGCGTTCGTGTAGCATTTGAAACGCGTTCGAACGGTAAACAGAATGTTCGCGTTCGTATAGCGTTCGGAAAAGCGTTCGAACGGGACAAGGCCTGATGCATGATAAAACAAAATAGATGCGCATTCGAGTAGTGTTCGTAAACGCGTTCGAACGGACTAAGGCAGAATACATACGTTCGTGTAGCGTTCGGAAACGTGTTCGAATGAGATCACCAAAATGGCATCTCAAATGACACAAACACATGCATGGATAAACAAATACATAATGTAGGACCTCGTATGCCCGATTGAGCATATTTCACATTCAATCAAGTGTACTTCGTCCGGCGCGACAAAACATCGTGGTAAAGGTAGCCTTTAGGCATTTCCCTCGAATAGAGGACCTTTAATCCACCCTAGTTTGCCAATGCGCACAAAATTATCAATGCATGAATAAACAAATAAATAATATAGGACCTTGTATGCTCGATTGAACACATTTCACATACAATCGAGTGTACTTCGTCCGGCGTGGCAAAACATCGTGGTAAAGGTAGCCTTCAAGCATTTCCCTCGAATAGAGGACCTTTAATCCTCCCTAGTTAGCCTATGTGCATTAAATTATCAATGCATGACTAGAGAAACAACACATCGAAAATAAATAGCGGAACAAAATTAAATACCAAAATGTAACACGTGTTTGAAAGTTTCTCGAGCGGTACGTGGAGTTGTATCCCAAGTACAGACCGCACTACCGTCCATTCGGATTCGGCTACTAAATTTACGTCTGGGTTTCCATCCGATATACCACAAGAGATAGCACGCAATCATCAACTCAATGTATGCATGGAATATGATAATGCATGTGATGAAAAAACAATAAATAACAGAAACGATAAATAGTAAGCTAAGTGCGAAATATTAAAGGAAAATAAATGACTGAAAATAAATACGGAATAGTAAAGAGATGTGACCAATGGTTTGGCCGTTTTTAATATAGGGTTTCGCATGCCCGGCTGGACGTATTCCCCATCCAACCAAGCATGTTGTGTCTGGGATAACAAAATAAAATAAAATATAACAACGGGTGCCCTCAGGTCTTACCTTTTAAAACGCTTCTCGGGAGTGCGTTGGGACTTCGCCGGAAGGGTTAGTGCTCCGTTATTTTTCTGGTTTTCTGACTCTGGTTCGCCGCTATTTTTCTTGTTGTTTTCTTCATTTTCTTACGCTGTTTTGGACTGTTTTTGTTGCTATTTTGCTCGCTGTTTGGGGACTGTTTTGGTTCACTGTTTTAGGTTATTTTGGAACTATTTTATGGACTGTTTCGGGGACTATTTTAGGGACTGTTTCGGTGAGGGCAGACTAGGGGATGGGCGTGGCTTATGTTTTGAAGCTTGCCTTAGGTATCGTGAATTTGTCTGGTTTGTGAAGATGTCGTGTGTTGGTGGGCTAGAGAGAGAGGACGTGAGGGCTTGCGGTGTGTGAGTGTTTTGACCGTGCGTGTGTGTTGAAGAAAGTGATCCAAGTGTGTTTGTTGACTGTGTGTCTCTCTATCGTGTGTGTGAGTTACGTCTGGCTTAGGGTTTACGGGGTTGTGAGTATGAGTTTGTTCGGTGAGTGGTTTGTGGTTTTTGTGTGAGTGTCAGTTTGGCTTGCTTTTTTTGGTGTGAGTGGGCTGTGTCGCTGTCTGTGTGTGTTTAGGGGACGTGCGTCTATGTTTCACGTGATTTTAAGTGAAGGCTTGGGTTAGGGGCTGCTGCGAGCGTGAAGTAGAGGCAAGCTGCTTTCTTGGGAGATAGGGTTGTTGGATCTGAAGGTTCTGGCGTGTGATGGATGTAGGATCGTGAGGGTTTTGGCCTGTGGTGGCTGTGATTTTTGAGAGAGATATGGCGTGTCTGCTTGCATTATTTTGTTCCCGATTGTCTGGTCGATCAAGAACTTGCATGAGGCTGCCAGGACTGACGGCAAGGCTACAATTAGTTTGATGCCGCTCACATTGTTCAGGCAGTAGAGTTTATATTTTGTGAGGTGCATGAGGGTGTTAGGAAGAAGAGGGCTTTAGGGTTTTCCTTTTTTGTTTTGTTTTGTGTTAAGGTGCCGTGAGTCTAGTCCAGAGAAGAATATTGTTTAGTTTATGTCCCTTTTTATAATAGTGCATCTAGGGTTTCCTTGTGTGTGCATGGCTCAAAAAGGGAAACAAATCAAGTAATAAAGGATTGATTATTTAAGGAAAGGATATTTGTATTTTTGGTGGGGAATATATTTAATTTGGTGAGGGATTTATTTAGATTGGATTTGTTTTATTTAATTTGGAATGTGATTTATTTAATTTAGGAAGGGGGATTTGATTTTATTTGTTTTAATTTAATTTAGATTTAATTAGGAAGGATAATATTTTAATTTGTGACATGTGTTTTAAATGTTTTAATTATTTGGATTGGGCTTTGGTGGGCCTTGTGTGAATTTTGGGTTGAGGCTAACAGTGAAACAGAAATATCGATGGTCGTTCGAACGCGTTTCTGGACGCTACATGAACGCCCGCAATATGTTCGCCGTTCGAACGTGTTTCCGAACGCAGCACGAACGCACATGCAGTGAACATGCGAATTAAATCTGACGACGTATTTATTTTGAATTTCCCCTTCCGACGTCCGTTTCCCGCGACTTCCGTAACTTATCGGGTAGTGCCTCCATACCAGGCTCATCATTGGGCTTCTATGAAAAAAATGCAAGTGTCTACAGCATGTGTTATCGTTTAACCGATTAAACGATTCGAATTAACTCATTTAATCCGATGGAGTATTATGAATAATCCGTATTATTCTTATCGCGTTGCCCATGTGCTCAACGAGTACACTTCATATTGTGGAACTCTCTAAGTTTAGGTTTATCTGTCACGAAATCCAATTTCGTGTCCATAATCCGCCCACTCATGGATTAGGACGACCACAGATAATCTCGCTAAACTATGCAAGCTGAGGTCATTGCATACGTATAATCCCTCCGTCACAGGCTATCCATATTATACTTGGGATATAGATGAGAACGTCAAATCTGTTCGGTATAATATAGTCGACTTTCAATTTACGATCTCTAAATAACACACGGAACTGATTTATGAAGTTATACCACGGCCATGGATTTACTAGATCGCAAACACGTTCAGGATGCATATGCCATGTACACAAGACTGACATATCCTCTCTTGATTTGCACTGGATATCATGAGCATCAGTCCACACCCAATGAACAGACAGAGGTCTGATCTTGAATAGATCGGTGACGTGACTGCCATAAAAGTATGGAGGATAACTCATATATCCCACTGTGGTATCTCAAGTCGAATGACCACTATGCTCGCTCAACTCGAGAAAATTCCTTTTGACGTTGGTGTACCATCTATTAGGAAATCTTCAGTGAGTCGTTCAATGTCTATCAAATAAACACCTACATGTCTATACGAGTCTCCCGATACTCATGGTTCATTGGGATAAACCATCGGACCAAGTCACGATATACGACATGTACTGGTCTCAACGGATTTTACTAACCGACCCGTGTTAGCAAATCTTGACCAGAAACTTTATTTAAGGATATACATCTTATAGTGCGCTTCCCAATGTCAATTACAAACAACGTTGTAACTGCGCACTACGTTGTAAATCCTATAGTCTTTGTCTAATATACACGTATCACTAAACCAGATTTAGTTTCAATCTAATCATAATCAGATATCTAATCGTAATTAGATCGAATAAGTGTATAAAAGACACAGGTGCTACCATTAAATTAGTAATATTATGGAAAACAGAATTATTCATATTTATGAATCGGACATAAATACGTTCCGGATTAGCACTCTGAGCACCAACTCTAACACTTTTAACTTCATATCATAGCATTATCATCAATTATTTCACTTCAAAACGCATCCATACATACATACAGACATTAAGATCGTCAAACATCTAACTTCATATCATAGAAATAACAAAATTCATACATGTGATGGTCGACAAACTCAACTACATATATATATATATATATATATAAAGAAATGAACAATTCAAGAACTCATCACATGGGTTACTTACCTGGATTCGCGAGCTCTCCAGGTCCTAATCAAGTCTGCCAAAACAAATGGTGAAATATCGTCAGAATCGTAACTTTACAGAATTCTTGACTTAAATACGATAAAATTACAGATCTTTCCGAGATAACCAAATCAAGTCCGATTTCAATGTTTTCAGTTTCATTACTCTTAAAATATCATTGCATACTATTCCAAGCCACTAGTTCACTTAAATCCTCGGTTTACATATTTTTGAAAAATCTTCCAAAAATATTTCCTCAAACGCTACGGAATGGTCCTGAACCCTTCGAAACTACTCGGATTTATCCAAACACTATTATATAATCATATATGAATCATATCTATCATTATGATAAAAAAACACTTTAATATACAGAAAACTCACTATTATCGGAAACTTGCATACTCTATCGGATCGATCCAATTCGTTTCATTTTCACACGGATTCTACCTAATGCACTTATTCAATATACTTATGCTCAAATAATTCAATTCATGTAATTACGCTACTCTACAAACTTACATCTGAATATTTAACGATAAACTTGAAATTAGCGACTTTTTACTGGGAGGTCTTACCGAGATTTCGATGGCATATAGGGACTCTAAATGATCCCACGAACGTACTTAAATCGAAAGAATACTGATCAAAGATATTGTTCACTCATGGGTCACTTTTCACCAAACTTTCTTCTTCGTTTCACGTGCAACCATGCACGGAATGAAAAATTCATCACCGCTAACTTGTAGTACTCTCCGAGAGCTTCGATTTGGCGGGTGGCTCGGACCGTGAAACAAAGCGATGAGTCGGGATAGCGTTCACGCTCAAATCTCTCATCTTTATCGCTGATGTCGGCGATCTAGGGGTTACCGCCGGCCACCACAAGGTGGAAGGGTGGCCGGCGCACCCCTCTGGCTGGTCGCATCGGCCGGTAGTGGTCGACAAGTTGTCGGCGCGACTAGTAGTTCACAAATCACATTTTTGGAGACGGGGAGTCGTGTGGGCGAATATATGATGTTTTTCTATTTTGGAAATTAAGGAAAACTTCAGGGTATTTATAGGAATTTTTTTGAAAATTACAATCTGACCCCGCGAAATTACAGTCAGATCCCTACTATGGGGTTTTCATGAAAATTCACATTTGTAAAGCCATTCTGATATAAATTGTGAAAAGTGTTCAACACGAAAGTTATTCGTTTCGGAAAAATGAGTCTAATGGTTTAAGAATCAGCTCAATCGAAGTTTTTTTGCTATTTTATATTTTAAAAAAAACAAAATTTTAATCGTATAACGATATAATCAGGAATCGCGTAACCGATTCTCGAAACCACACATTTTCCAATGTGATAAAGTTTCATTTTAAAATGCTCTGATCTATTTTCTAACACATAAATTCTTATTTTCGAATATCATTCAGTTCCAAATTCTAAATTTCAATTCGGAAATCTTCCAGAACCATTCCGAAAATTATTTAGAATATTACATTGTGTGACATTTTATTATTTTCTAAAACCTCTGTGGCGCTTTTTATGGGGTCTTGACCATCAGAAAATGGCTAACCCACAACCCTCTGTCAACATGGTACTGTTTGTTTATTGTTCGGTTTGTGCGCGCGACTCAGAAATTAGACATTTGTTGGTTTTGACGAGGTTATCCGAAAAGTAAAGAATGAGATTTTGATTTCTGTTTTTGATTTTTGATGAATTTTCTATATTAAGTTTTATTTGATTTTTTTATAGTATCCACTCACCAGGTCGTTCAAATGATCTAACCCCCCCCCCCCCTCATAGTTTTAGTTTGTTACAAGTTACCTAAGGATTTACATATAATCTTATGCTCATGTTGGAGGAGATGGACGCACTGCAGGTCTTAGGATTACATGAGAATGGGTCCACATGAGTGTTGACGTCAATATAGATCGTAGAGACAATATGTGTCACACGTACCTTTAGTGTCCTACACATGCCACAAGATCACTAAGATGATTTGTGTGTAATTAACAAGTTTGCGGAAAAAACTTACATTGATCGGTTGAGAATTTTCAAAAAATTCCTTTGGATGTAGAAGCTCCAAGCTTTGTGATGAGTTCCAAACCCTTGGGTGAGTTTTCCTATCACCTTAATCAACTCTTGAAAGTGCTAGCTTGAAAGAAAATTGAAGAAAAATTTTCCCAATGGAGAGAGCAAGTGTTCAGCCAAGCTAAGGAGAAAGAGAGAAGTTTTGTTTTTGTTGACTTGTGTTTCCAAAACCAAGTTGTTGTGTGTATATTGGTTTCCAAAAAGTAAAACAAGGTTGGTGAAAAACAAAATGGTTTCAATAAATTTTGCCAATTACCACCATCACATTTGAAAAAAGTGTGATGTGAGTGAAGTGGGTCCCACCACTTTAAATTCAAAATTCAAGTTGGCTCACACAACTAGAATTTGGGCCAGTGTTCGTTTAATCCAACTAAACGAATTTTCCATCGCTAAATAATTAAATCCAATTTAATTAAATAATGATGTCTCACAAAATTATTACGAAAGTCACTTACGAATTAATTCCAAATTAATTCGTTCGCTTGAATTAAAATCTAATTTTAATTTCGTATTGAAATCCAATTTCATTTAATATATCCGATATATTATTTTAGCCCAAATAAATAAATTAAATAGAAAAATTCAATTTAACTATGAAATTCATTTTACCGATTAATTCTAAATTAATCGCGTTCTCTCTTCTGTACGAATTTAATCCCAGATTAATTCTTGCCGCAATTAATCCCAGATTAATTTTCTCTCTCTTAATTAATCCCAGATTAATTCTATTTGAGTCAAATGTCATTGGTAAATCTTTGGGAAGCGACCCAAGAGATTCCTGGATATGTTGGCAGTAAATCCGGTTGTCGGACTATCCGACACGTGCGTACCCCATATCATGTTCTCACCGATTTACAAGACATGGTTGGCTTCTAGCAAAGCACCGTGCCTACCCAATTCTCCAGAAATATCCTTGGAGGAATATTATATGTATCAGGCGTAGTAATACTATGTAATGCGTAATACGATCCAGTATCGGATGTCACATGCTAGGCCTGGGGCTGGCTCTGTGTCTGCCCCGTACGAAGCATATATCGGATCACGAGTAACTAGTCTCTGTAATTGGAAAGTCATGACCTATTCATACTTTCCCGATAGTTGCAGCTTTTAAGAGTATTATTACTGTATCCTGCGTGACCATCATCTCCATATGACTGAAGTGATACTCCCATCTTGACATCACATCCAATACACTATGATTCTCAATAAACCCAGTACAGGCGTACACAGAACATGTTAAAGCTCTGGACGACCAATACCAAAGCAAACTGATTGTCGCAAGTAATAGCGACGTAAGTCTCAGGTTAAAGATCACATACACCTACCCTGATTCGGATTCCCATAAACACATAGTCATACTACCAATGGGATTCTGAGTGGGTCTATCCAGAGCAAACTGTTCCCAGTCCAACGGCTAACAGAACCTCTTATCACACTTGTATAAGTATCCAATACTTAAACATATGAGAACTATGCCGTTAAGCTTCCATAACGCGCACAAGTGCAATACTAGTCTATTCTGCATTATCGATGTCCAGTCTCGATAATACTACGACTAGGGATATTTAATGATTAAATTGTTCATGGATTAATATTGTCTCATATCTTATTAATCTGATTTAACCATATGGACTTTTATCATTATACAAATATCCAAGTAATCCAATTACAATAATGATAAAATAGCAATTTCCTTTTGTCACATAGTTAATTTGTACAAAAAACACAATGTTTATTACAAATAGTGATGCTATGGGTCATAATTGTCCAACAATCTCTCACTTGGCTCATAGCCAATCACTCAAGTATCTAACACCTGAACTATGTACATGTCGCTCAAACTTTTGCTGAGATATAACCTGCAATGTTGTTATCTGATGCGATCTTCTCGATCTTCACATCGCCACGATGTATGATCTCGCGAATCAGATGAAACCGTCGAAGTACATGCTTGGATCGTTGATGAGACCGTGGTTCCTTAGCCTGTGTTATAGCCCCATTATTGTCACAATACAAAGGTACAGGCTCAGCTGCTAACGGAACTACTCCTAATCCAATTAGGAATTTACAGATCCAAACTGCTTTTTTTGCTGCCTCAGCTATAGCAATATATTCCGCTTCTGTTGTTGAATCGGCAACAGTCTCTTGCTTGGATGATTTCCAGCTCATTGCTCTATTGTTCAAACAAAATATGTACCCAGATTGCGACTTACAGTCGTCTTTATCGGTTTGGAAACTTGCATCGGCGTACCCAGTTGCCTCAAGTTCTCCTTCCCCATAGACTAAGAAAGCATCCTTAGTTCGTCTAAGATACTTGAGGATGTTCTTTATAGCAATCCAGTGACCATCACCTGGATCGGCCTGATACCGACTGCACATGCTCAAAGCATACAGGACATCAGGTCGCGTACATATCATGGCATACATGATCGATCTGACTGCGGAAGCATACGGGATCCGACTCATTGCATCCCTCTCATATTTAGTTTTAGGACACATGTCCTTAGATAGAGAGACACCATGTGACACCGGAAGCAGCCCCCTCTTGGACTGATCCATGTTGAATCTTTTCAACACTTTGTCAATGTACGAGCTCTGGGAGAGTCCCAGCAGCTTTCTAGATCTATCCCGATAGATCCTTATTCCTAGAATAAAAGCTGCTTCTCCCAGGTCCTTAATGGAGAATTTTAATGAAAGCCAAGCTTTCACCGATTGTAGCATGGGAATGTCATTGCCTAAAAGCAATACATCATCAACATATAGGACAATGAATGTCAGTGTGCTCCCACTAACCTTCTTATATACACAAGAATCATCTTCGTTTTGAATGAAACCATATCTTTTATGATCTCGTCAAAACGTTGGTTCCAAGAACGCGATGCTTGCTTTAATCCATAAATGGATCGGTTTAACTTGCAAACCTTGTTTGCATGTCTTGGAATGACAAAACCGTCAGGTTGTTGCATATAAACATCCTCCAAAAGGTTTCCGTTAAGGAAAGCGGTTTTGACGTCCATCTGCCATATTTCATAATCGAAATATGCAGCAATAGCAAGCATTATCCGAATGGATTTAATCATGGCAATTGGTGAAAAAGTTTCGTCGTAATCGACACCATGTCGTTGACGATACCCTTTCGCTACAAGCCTAGCTTTGTATGTTTGTATGTTGCCATCCATGTCTGTTTTCTTTTTGAAGACTCATTTACAACCAATAGGCTTAATGTCTTCTGGTGCGTCAACCAGTGTCCAAACTTGGTTGGTATACATGGAATCAACTTCGGACTTCATGGCATCATGCCGTAAAGTGGAGTCGATACCTTGTATCGCTTCCTCATACGTAGCCGGTTCATCTTCCTCAATAAGATTAATATCTACATGAGGTGAGATCAGAAACCCATACCTCTCAGGTTGTTTTTTGACTCTCTCCGACCTACGTGGTTCTTGTGTATTAGAATATTATGGAACAGTCTCATCCCTAATGGATTGTTCGTGTTCCGTGAGGGGGTCGGTGTCAGGAACAGTATCACTCTGATTTTCATCGAGTTCTACTTTCCTCCCACTTGCCACTGCATTCATGAATTCTTTTTCTAGGAAAACTGCATGGAGAGCAACAAATGTTTTGTTCTCTTGTGGGTTGTAGAAGTAATATCATTTGGTTTCCCTAGGATAACCTACAAATAGGCACTTATCTGATTTGGGTTCTAGTTTTGTACTATCCAAACATTTAACGTATGCCCAGCATCCCCAAATCTTCAGGAATGAGAAACCCAGTTTCTTTCCTGTCCATATTTCATATGGAGTCTGTCCAACAGACTTTGACGGAACCTTATTCAAAATAAGTATTACATTGTTTAATGCGTATCCTCAGAAGGAAATTGGTAGCTCAGTGTGACTCATCATTGACCTTACCATGTCCAACAAAGTTTGATTTCTCCGTTCGGACACACCGTTCAATTGAGGTGTTCCGGGAGGAGTCCACTGTGAAAGAATACCATATTCTTTCAAGTAATTTTGAAACCCATTGCTTAAGTATTCTCCACCGCAGTCCGACCGTAATGTTTTAATACTTTTGCCCGTCTGTTTTTCTACTTCGTATCGAAACTCTTTGAATTTCTCAAAAGTTTCCAACTTGTGTTTCATGAGATACACATAACCATAACGTGATGCATCATCCATAAAGGTTATGAAGTATTCATATCCACCTCTAGCCTGGCTAGACATGGGCCCGCATACGTCACTATGAACTAGGGCTAACAGTTCGGTGGCACGTACACCTTTACCGCTAAAAGGTGTTTTAGGCATTTTGCCTAATAAACAAGATTTACAGACATCATATGAATTAGGATCAAATCCGTCCAAGTATCCATACTTCGAAAGTGTGGATATACGAGTCTTGTTAATGTGTCCCAGACGACAATGCCACAGATAAGTTTCATTTGTTTTACTCATTTTGAGCCTTTTTTTGTCATATTATAAGTTTGATATTCATTTATATTCAAAATATAAAGACAATTATTAACATCTGTTGTACATATAAAAACATCATCTTTATATACAAAACACACAGTGTTCCGGAATACAAAGGTATACCCGCATCGGGTTAAACAAGATATAAAGATGATATTCCTAGTCAAACTAGGTACAAAATAACAGTCCCCTAAGTTAAGTACATGCCCCGAGGGCAGATTCAAAATATAGGTGCCAACGGCCAAAATGGCGACTCTTGTCCCATTTCAGACTCGGAGGTCGATCTCTCCTGAAGCCAGTCTTCTGCTAATCTGCAGATCCTGCACATCAGTACATATGTGAGTACCACATTCAGAATCAAAAATCTAATTTTTAAAACCAGTAGTGGACATATTTATTTCAATAACAAACATACCTAAGGCTGGAGCCTTGCCCGCCCTCGCTTCATTCAAGTCCGCCTGGTACTTACGGTCACGCTTCCAGTGACCCTGTTTGCCATAATGTAGGCAGACGTCTTGGGATATGTCCTTCGTCTTCCTAGAAGATTGTGATGATTTAGCCTTGCCCTTCTTTTTCTTTTTCTTCACACCCCCCGAAGCCTTCGGCCAAGCCTTGGCCTTCTTGGATGTCGAAGTAAGATGTGACTCGCACTTCTTACCTTTTTGAAGCTCTGGTTCTGCCTCTTTCAGCATAGCCATCAACTTTCCAAGAGTCTTCTCTTGGTTCATCATATTGTAGTTCATGATGAACCCGCCCCAACAATCGGGCAGAGACTATAAGATCAAATATATAGAAGTCTCGGCTGTTGGACAGTTATGACCCATAGCATCACTTTTTGTACAGATCATGGTGTTGTTGTACAAATTAACTATGTGACAAAGGAAATTTCCCTTTTATCATTTGTAATTAGATTACCAAGATGTATAAATGATGAAAGGTCCATATGATTAGTTCCAGATTGAGATGATATGAGACAGTATCAATCCACGAAGGTTTAATCATTAAATATCCCTAGTCGTAGTATTATCGAGATTGGACATCGATAATGCAGAATAGACTAGTATTACACTTGTGCGCGTTGTGGGAGCATAACGACATAGTTCTCATATATTTGGGTATAGGATACTCATGCAAGTGTAATAGGAGGTTGTGTTTACCGATGGTACGGAAACAGCTTCGCTCTGGATAGACCCCTCGGAATTCCATTGGTAGTATGACTATGTGTCTATGGAAGTCCGAATCAGGGTAGGTTTATTTGGTCTTAACTCGAGACTTGCACCGCTAATACTTGCGACAATCAATATGCTTTGATTTTGGTCGTCCAAGGCTTTAACAAGTTCTATGTACGCCTTTTCTAGGTATATTGAGAATCGTAGTGTATTGGGTATGATGTCGAGACGGAAGTAGCATTCCAGTCATAATGGAGATGATGATCACGTTGGATACGGAACTGGTGCTCTTATGTACTGCAGTCATCGGGATAATATTAATTGGTCATGATTATCCGATTATAGAGACTAATTACCAGAGATCCGATATGTGCTTCGTACGGGGCAGACACGATTCCAGCCTCAGGCCTTGCACGTGACATCCAATGCTGGATCGAAATATGCAATACTACGTATACTACGCCTGATATAGATCACATATTCCGGTAAGAATATTTCTGGAGAATTGGGAAGGCACGGTGCTTTGCTAGAAGCCAACCATGTCTTGTAAATCGGTAAAAATGTAGTACTAGGTACGTACGTGTTCGGATAGTCCGACGACCGGATTTACTGCCAACATATCCGGGGATCTCATGGGTCGCTTCTCGAAGATTCACCGATGACGTATGACTTGCACTTTATTAATCTGGGATTAATTAGTAGAGAGAGAAAATTAATCTAGGATTAATTACGGAGATATTTTATCTGGGAAAAAATATTAATTAAAGAGAGAGAACGATTAATTTGGAATTAATCGATAAAATAATATATTCGATATATTATACGAAATTGGATTTCGACGCGGAATTAAAATTAGATTTTAATTCGGGCGAACGAGTTAATTTAGAATTAATTCGTTAGCGACATGAATAGTGATTTTGCTAAGCATGATTATTTAATTACGTCGCAACGGAAAATTATTTAATTCGGAATTAGCGAACCCGAACCCGAGCCCGGGAGTGTTTGTGGGCCCACTCGCATTTCGAATCGAGTGGGGCCCACAAGTCACATCTAGCGTCAAATCATTAGTCACTTTGATTGATGTGATGTCAAGTCACTTTGAGTGATTGACAACATGTCACTATTGATTGATGGTAGTGGTTGGAAAGCATTAAGTGTTTTTTGGCTCCAAATTTGTATTTGACTTTTAGAAAGGCTTTTACAATTTTTTGGATTTGATTTTTGTGGATTAGATACACAAAACAACTAACACACTTTATCTTCATCTCTCTCTCCATTCACGCCCAATGGGCTATTTTTTCTCTCTTTTGGTTCACCATTGCCGAGAACCACAAGGAATAATAAGGAAGATTTGTGGCAAATCTTTCCATTGCTAGCACATAAAGGGTCATCCTAAGGTGATAGGGAAACCTATTCATGAGCATGGAATCACAATACAAAGCTTGGAGCTTGGAGAATCCATGGAGGAGTTGACCGAATTTGGAGGACAACAAGGAGCAAAAATTATGAGCTTCAAGGGAGCAAAAGTTTTGTGTTCCTCGCATCGCATAACCGATCAATGTAAGTATGATTCCGCCATATTTCATTGTTGTATTCACACATGTTTCTTGCTTGAAATCGATCTTGGGACTTAATAGAAACCCAACAATGGTATCTTGAGCCATTTTGAGCATGAAACTTGATTAGGGTAAAATTTGGGTAAAATCAATTTGAGCATGATTTGATAAAATTAATTGATTGAGTATGCTTGAATGATGTTGTATTGAAGTTGTATATGATCAATTTCATGAAATATTGATTGGATCAATTTTTTCCCAATATTTGAGGCTTGGCCGAAACTATGAGTGCCCTAAATAGTCATGGTGATTTGTGTTTTTGATCATTGGATGAGTTGGAAAACATTGGGTAATGTTGATTTAGGATTTAATTGGATTAAAACCGAATCGGACAAAGAAATCCCCATAATGTCGTGACATTGAAGCATGAAAATGATGTGATTTTTTGATTCAAATGTGTTGGACATATGTTGATGATAATAAGCATAATTAATTGTGTAAATCAGTGTTTTGGAAATATTAATTTGAGTAATTAATTATGGCATACACTTTGGTTAATTTAATTATGAAATTTGGAATTTTGAAATTAAATTAATTGGGCTTAAATTTGGAATTGGGCTTTTAAAATTGTAATTGGGCTTAATGGGCTTGGTTGGGCCAAGTTTTGTTTAGGTTAATTGGTTGGATCCAATTGGGCCCAAAACCATATCCATAAAGTCCAAATATGACTTAAATGGACCTTTAATTTTAATTGGGCCTAATGGGCCTAAATTGGTTTCTTGGCAAATAATGGTGATTCCTTAAATGGGCTTTGGTATTTGGGTTTGACTCATATTGACCAAAATTCCATGCCTTAGAAATCAATTGAAAGCCTATTGGACTTTAAATTAAATTGACATTGGATGTTAATCGGGTTTTGAGACCCGTAACGATTAGATTTGGAATCTAAGTCGTAAAGGTTCGTTATTAAAGTGTAATTATTTAATTTGGAATTAAATAAATGAATTAGTATTAAATGCAAATTAAATTGGATTTAATGTTGTAGTTTAGTATAATTCAAGAATTTTTACTCTGAGTACTTATTTGCAAAACGAGTTTGACTCGCGCAAAATCAAATCGTTGTTTGAACATTGGATGGTCATTAATATTCAGATTAATTAATTGGATTAGATTGATTGATAACATGCTTGTGTGAATACATGGATACGATGTATGAATAATGTATATCAGATGGATATTAGATGGGTGGGGGTAATTTTGGAAATTGTTGTATAAATTTAGAATTTATTAAATTGGACCTGCGTGTCCAGCCTATTACCTCTTGACTCTGTGTATTTCTCTTCTCACCTATTCCCCTCAATGTAAATGAGGTTTCTTTAGAAGTGTTATGTAATCGGGTAGAATACTTGTGCTAGCGGGAGAGAGGAAATGGAGAGATTTGTTCTAGGAACAATGTGTTAAGTATCCATCCACATATCATTATTATATTTATTTACTTACGCGTCTTATTATGTGTTTAGAATGCATGCTTAAGGGTGTATGATGATGAGACCTTAACAAAGATAATTAATTGGTTCTCAATTACACGCGAAAAACCCTCACTACATATTAAACGTTTTTTCCTTCCATTGAGTGATTCTTACTCAAGATCCAAGACTGGCACTGGTTTGTTGGCCAAAGTCAAGACCTTTGTCCGTCGCGGATGTGTTTGAATCATGAAGGCTTTGTTCCATATCGGTGTCTTGTCCAAGTTGTGATTTGTTGGCCAAAGTCAAGATCACTTCTTGTCCATCGACATCGATTACGAAGCTTTCCATGGTCAATGGGTTCCGCTTAACTGGGATCACTAAGTTTGTTGTGCCAAAGCCAAAACTTAGTTGATTCAGAGGAAAAAGGTTAAGCAATATATTGGATTTATTGGCATATATAAGATATATGTTTCGGACTTGGATGTCCACCTACTGGATCTATAAATTGGATGGGAACCAATTGATCTTAGAGATCTACCTAGTTAATTATCATACAATTTGTTGGCCAAAGTCAAGATTGTGTGTTATTTAACGGGATCCTAGACCACTAGGAAACAAGGTTTCCCGAGTACTCAACAGAGGGTTAGAGGCTCGCCGAAAAATAGTGGGAGGCAAGTATTAAATTTGCAATATTCGTTTAGTTACTTGTCATATGCGCTCATTTCAATTTTTTGTCAAATAATTATTTATTAGTTGGACTAATATTTAATGTTGTTTTAAATTAAACAGTTGGACTGTATTCAAACTATTTCAATTAATAGTTGATTTTATAATTGGATTATAGTAATCAATATAATTGAATTTAACCAATTAAATTATAGTTGATTATATAGTTAGACTATAGTAATCATTATAATCTATAGTACCTAAAATCGTTGATTGTATAGTTTGACTATAGCAATCAAGATAAATGAAAAATTAGCGTTTAAAATAAAAACCTGGGTGAAAATATTTTCAACGGCTTTAATTTTCAAATTGGGAATAAAACTTCAGGATAGTCCTGAAAACTAAGAAGTTACTTTATTTGATAAAATAACATCTTGGGCCTAAGCCTGGAGTTAAGCAAATAGTAGAACATGATATTTGGAATATTCATGTGATGATAACTTTAGTGCTTAATCCAATATGCTTGCCGCAAAGACTCATTAATTTCTTAGTCAAAACTAAGGATTAGATCTTTATAGTATGATATTGAAATTGAAGGATCTTCATAGATCTATCTTTAGATCTTAGAAGAACAAATTGCAATAGTAAACTCTTGGAGAGTTAATGGCTATACTCAAGGAGACAAAGCCAGAGTTTGCAATAGGGCAAGAAGCGCAAGGCGCATCTTACTTCGACATTCTAGAAGGCCAAAGCTTGGCCAAAGGCTTCTGGGGTGTGGAAAAGGGCAAAGACAAAATCATTATAGTATTCTGGGAAGATAAAAGACATATCCCAAAATGTCTGCCTAAATTATGGCAAACGGGGTCACTGGAAGCATGACTGCCGTATGGACAAGGCAGACATGAATGAAGTGAAGAGGGGCAAGGCTCCGACTTCATATATGTTTGTTATAAACATGTTCACTACTAGTATTAAAATTGGATTTTAGATACTAAATATGGTACATAAATATGTGCTGATGTGCAGAATCTGCTGAGAGCAGGATACTGACTTCAGATGAGATCTATCTACGAATCGAAAACGGGACGAAGTCGCTGTTTTAACCGTAAAACCTAAGTTTAGGAACTACCCTTCGGATGTGTACTTAAATTAGGAACTGTTACAATGTAACTAGTTTGACTAGATACATTATCTCTATATCAGGGTTTAACCCGTTGCGGGTATACCTTTATATTCTAGAACACTAAAGTGTTTTTTTATATAAAGATGATATTGAGATAAACACATTAGATGTGAATAACAGTATTTTTTATTTTGATATAATGAATCTCAAACATATGACATGACAAACAAATAGCTCAAACTGAATTAATCAGTTGAGACTTATTTGTGGCATTGTTGTCTGGGACACATTAAACGAGACTCGTATATCCACACTTTCGAAGAGTGGATACTATGACAGATTTGATTCTATTCAATTGAAGTCTATGAATCTAGTTTATTGGGCAAAGAGCCTAAAACACCTTTACTTGGTAAAAGTGCAAGTGTCACCGATCTGTTAGCCTTTGTTCATAGTGACGTAAGTGGGCCCATATCTAGCTAGGCAAGAGGTGGATATGAATATTTCGTGACCTTTACGGATGTGGCATCACGTTATGGTTATGTGTTTCTTTTGAAACACAGATCGGAAACTTTTGATTAATTCAAAGAATTTCGACACGAAGTGGACAAACAGATCGACTAAATTATTAAACTCATGATTGGACCATGATGAAAATACTTAAGAAATAAGTTTCTCAAATACTTGAAAGAGTATAGTATTCTTGCAATGAGGACTCCTCCTGGAACACGTCATTATGACGGTGTATCCGAACAGAGAAACTGAATTTTGTTGGACATGATAAGGTTAATCATGAGTCGCTTTGAGCTACCATTTTCCTTCAAAGGATACACATTAAACAGTGCAAAACTTATTTTGAATAAGGTTCCATAAAAATCTGTTAGACAGTCTTCATATTAGATATGAATAGGAAAGAAACCGGGTTTTCTCATTCCTAGAGATTTGTGTATGCTAGGCATATGTTTGGATGATACCAAACTAGAACCCAAATCGGATAAGTGCCTAAGTTGTAGGTTATCCTAGGGAAACAAAAGTATAGTACTTATACAACTCACTAGAGAACAATGTAATTGTTGTTCGCCATATGGTTTTCCTAAAAGGAATACCTATATGCAGTGGTAAGTGGGAGGAAAGTAAAACTCGATGAAAATCAGAGTAATACTATTCCAGGCATCGATTCCTTAATGGAACACAAATAGTTCATCAAGGATGAAACTATACCAATAATCTTCAAATACACAAGAACCGCGTAAGTCGGAGAGAGTCAGGAAACAACCTGGGAGGTATGGATTTCTGATCTCACCTCATGAAGATGTCAATCTTATTAAGAAAAATAAACCGACTACGTATGAGGAAGTGATACAAGGTATCGACTCCCTATCATGGCAAAGTGTCATGAAATTCAAAATGGATTCCATGTATACCAACCAAGTTTGGATACTAGTTGATGTACCGGAAGGCATTGTGCCTATTGGCACTATTTAAGTATTCAAGGAAGACATACATAGAAGGCAACGTACCAACGTTTCTAAGCTAGGCTTGTAGCAAAAATGTATCGTTATCAACATTGTGTCGATTACGATGAAACCTTTTATCCGTTGCCATGGTTAAATCCATTTGGATAATGCTTGCTAATGTTCCATGTTTCATTTATGAAATATGGTAGCTGAATGTCAAAATCGCTTTCCTTAAAGGAAACCTTTTGGAGGATGTTTACAACATCCTGACGGTTTTGTCATACCAAAACGAGCAAACAAGGTTTGCAAGTTATTCGATCCATTCATGGATTGAAGCAAGCATTACGTTCTTGGAATTATCATTTTGATGTAATCATAATGGTGTATGATTTAATTCAAAATGAAAATGATTCTTGTGTATATAAGGAGGTTAATGGGAGCGCACTGACAGTGAATGCCCTAAAATGATTATATGTCATTTCTTGGAAATGATATTCCCATAATACAATCGGTGAAAGCTTGGCTTTCATGAAAATTCTCCGTAGAATTCTTGGGAGACACAACCTTTATTCTAGGAATAAAGATCTACTGGGATAGATCTAAAGGTTTTTCGCACTCTCCGAGTACTCGTACATTGGAATAAATGTACGCGACCTGGTGTCTCATATGCTTTAAGCATATGGAGTCACAATCGGGCCAATCCAAGTGACAGTCATTGGATTGATGTTAAGAACATCCTTAAGTATCTTAGATGATCTAAGGATGCTGTCTTAAACTAAGGAGAAGGAGAACTTTAAGTGACTGGGTTCACTGCTGCAAGTTTCCAAACCGATATAAACGATAATAAGTCATAGCAAAGGTACTACAAAGTTTGAATAACGGAACAGTGAGCTGGAAATCTTCCAAGCAAGATATTGTTGCCGAATAGACAACAAAATTGGATTATTGATGCAGCTAAGGCAGCAATAGAAGTCTTTTGGATTGATAATAAATCCTAATCAGATTAGGAGTAGTTCTGTTAGCAGCTGAGCTGGGCTACAGCACAGGCTAAGGAATTAATAGTCTCATCAACGATCCAGATAAATACTTCGAATATTCATCTGATTCATTCGGATCATACATCGTGGCGATGTGATGATCGAATAAATCGCATCAGATAATAATCCTGCAAATCCGCTGACCAAAGCCTTTCCTCAGCAGAAGTTTGAGCGAACCGTACATAGTTCGGGTGTAGGACACTTGAGTGATTGGCTATAGGCCAAGTGGGAGATTGTTGGACAGTTATGACCCATAACATCACTATTTGTACAGATCATGGTGTTGTTGTTCAAATTAACTATGTGACAAATGAAATTGCCCTTTTATCATTTGTAATAAGATTACCAAGATGTATAAATGATGAAAGGTCCATATGATTAGTTCCGGATTGAGATGATATGAGACAGTATCAATCCACGAAGGTTTAATCATTAAATATCCCTAGTCATAGTATTATCGAGATTGGACATCGATAATGCAGAATAGACTGATATTACACTTGTGCGCGTTGTGGGAGCATAATGACATAGTTCTCATATATTTGGGTATAGGATACTCATGCAAGTGTAATAGGAGGTTGTGTTTACCGATGGTACGGAAACAGCTTCGCTCTGGATAGACCTCTCGGAATTCCATTGGTAGTATGACTATGTGTCTATGGAAGTCCGAATCAGGGTAGGTGTATTTGGTCTTAACCTGAGACTTGCACCGCTAATACTTGCGACAATCAATATGCTTTGGTTTTGGTCGCCCAGGGATTTAACAGGTTCTGTGTACGCCTCTTCTGGGTATATTGAGAATCGTAGTGTATTGGGTGTGATGTCGAGACGGAAGTATCACTCCAGTCATAGTGGAGATGATGATCACGTAGGATACGGAACTGATGCTCTTATGTATTGCAGTCATCGGGATAATATGACTAGGTCATGATTATCCGATTATAGAGACTAATTACCAGAGATCCGATATGTGCTTCGTACGGGGCAGACACGATTCCAGCCCCAGGCCTTGCACGTGACATCCGATGCTGGATCGAAATACGCAATACTACGTATACTACGCCTGATATAGATCACATATTCCAGTAAGAATATTTCTGGAGAATTGGGAAGACACAGTGTTTTGCTAGAAGCCAACCATGTCTTGTAAATCGGTAAAAACGTATTACAAGGTACGTACGTGTTCGGATAGTCCGATGACCGGATTTACTACCAACATATCCGGCGATCTCATGGGTCGCTTCCCGAAGATTTACCGATGACGTATGACTCGCACTTTATTAATCTGGGATTAATTACGGAGATATTTTATCTGAGATAAAATATTAATTAAAGAGAGAGAACGATTAATTTGGAATTAATCGATAAAATAATATATTCGATATATTATAGGAAATTGGATTTCGACGCGGAATTAAAATTAGATTTTAATTCGGGCGAACGAGTTAATTTAGAATTAATTCGTTAGCGACGTGAATAGTGATTTTGCTAGGCTTGACTATTTAATTACGTTGCAACAGAAAATTCTTTGATTCGGAATTAGCGAACCCGAGCCCGGGAGTGTTTGCGGGCCCACCCGCATTTCGAATCGAGTGGGGCCCACAAGTCACATCTAGCGTCAAATCATTAGTCAATTTGATTGATGTGATGTCAAGTCACTTTGAGTGATTGACAACATGTCACTATTGATTGATGGTAGTGGTTGGAAAGCATTAATTATTTTTTGGCTCCAAAATTGTATTTGACTTTTGGAAAGGCTTTTACAATTTTTTGGATTTGATTTTTGTGGATTAGATACACAAAAAAACTAACACACTTTATCTTCATCTCTCTCTCCACTCACGCCCAAGGGGCTATTTTTTCTCTCTTTTGGTTCACCATTGCCGAGAACCACAAGGAACAATAAGGAAGATTTGTGGCAAATCTTTCCATTGTTAGCACATCAAGGGTCATCCTAAGGTGATAGTGAAACCTATTCATGAGCATGGAATCACAATACAAAGCTTGGAGCTTGGAGAATCCATGGAGGAGTTGACCGAATTTGGAGGACAACAAGGAGCACAAATCGTGAGCTTCAAGGGAGAAAAGTTTTGTGTTCCTCGCATCGCATAACCGATCAATGTAAGTATGATTCCGCCATATTTCATTGTTGTATTCACACATGTTTCTTGCTTGAAATCGATCTTGGGACTTAATAGAAACCCAACATCGGCCTCAAAGGTAATGCCCAGCTGACCTAGCTGTTCGATGTCAGCAATCATCTGCGACATGTGGTGTTCGACAAATGTACCCTCTGACATACGCGAGCAAAAGAGCTTCTTTTGCAACTTAAACTTTTGTGATCTAAGGTTAGATCTGTGAAGGTCCTTCAATTTCAACATCATTTGGTAGGGATCCAACCCATTGTTCTGACGACAAAATTGAGGGGTCATTGCATCAAGCATGACGGACTGAGCAGTAAAATTGTCATCTCGATGAGTCTTCCAAAGCTCATGATCAACTACATGCTCTTGTCCGAGCTCAGACCCAAGAGGTCTCTCTATGACATAGAATAACTTCTCGGCCCCCGGGGCTATCATGAGGTTCATCTCTCAATCTGGAAAATTCGAGCCGTTAAAGAAATTCTCGCCCATGATAATGTCTCTAACGATAATTCTTCCAGTCATCTTGATTGCTATAGTCCAACTATCCAATCAACGATTTTGGGTACACTCAAATGTAATGGTTACTATAGTCCAACTATATAACCAATTGCAAATGGAGAAGAGTTTGAATACAGTCTAACTATTCAAAGAAAACAATAAAATAATTAGTCCAACTAATATTTATAATGACGATAAATAATAAAAGAGCGCGTATTAGCGAGTATTAAATGAAATTACAAATTTAATACAAGCCTCCCACTAATTTTCGGTGAGCCTCTAACCCTCTGTTGAGTACTCGGGAAACCTAGTTTCCTAGTGGGCTAGGATATCGTTAAATAATACACAACCTTAACTTTGGCCAACAAGCTGTATAAGATTTAACTAGGTAGATCTCTAAGTTCAATTGGATCCCATCCAATTCCTAAATCCGGTAGGTGGACCTCCAAGTCTAAAAAATATATCCAATATATTTCCTAACCATTTCCTCTGAATCAACTAAGCCTTGGCTTTGGCTCAACAAGCTTAATGATTCCAGTTAAGCGCGACCCATTGACAGTGGGAAAACTTCGTAATCCACTTCGATGAACAGAAGTGACATTGACTTTGGCCAATAAATCACAACTGCCCAAGATATGCGATGTATAACAAAGCTTTCATGGTTCAAACACATCCGCGATGGACAATGATCTTGACTTTGGTCAACAAATCAAAACCAATCTTGGATCTTGAGAAAGAACCACTCAATGGAAGGAAACGCTTAATATTTGATGTGAGGGCGTTTTCGTAAATTGGCAACCAATTTATTATCTTTGATTAGGTCTCATCATACACCCTTAAACATGCATTCTAAAAGCATAATAAGGCGCGATAAAATTAATAATGATATGCGGATGGATATTTAAACAAGTTGTTCCTATAACTAATTCTCTCTTTCTCTCTCCCGCTAGCACTTTACATTCTTCTACCTAATCACATAATACAATAAGAAACCTTATTTACATTGAGGGGAATTGGTGAGAAGATAAATACAAAGAGATAAGGAGGTGAAAGGCTGGACACGCAGGTCCAATTACAAATAAGTACCATACTTACAATAATTTTCAAAATTGCCCTCACCCATTTAATATCCATCCGATATACATTATTCATATAAATACATCCAAGTATTCACACAAAGCATGTTGTTCAATCAATCTAATCCAATTAATTAATCTTTAATTAATGACCATTCAATGTTCATACAACGATTTGATTTGCGTGAGTCCAACTCGTTTAAGAATAAATACTAAAAGTATGTATTCTTGAATTATATCGAACTACAATTTTAAATCCAATACTAATTCATGTTTAATTCCAAATTAAACAATTACACTTTTAATAGTGTCTTTTAGACTTGGATTCCAAATTCAATCTAAATGGGTCTCAAAGGCCCAATTAGCATCCAATGCCGATTCAATTAAAGTCCAATGGGCTTTCAATTAATTCTTTAGGCATGGGCTTTGGCCATTATGGATCAAACCCAAAAAGCCAAGGCCCAATTATGAATCACCATATGCCAAAAATCAATTTAGGCCCATTAGGCCCAATTAAATTATTAAAGGCCTAAAAGTCATATTTGGACTTTATGGAAATGGTTTTAGGCCCAATTGGATCCAACCCAATTGTCCAAAACCAAACTTGGCCCAACCAAGCCCATTAGCCCAAATACAACAAATTAGCCCAATCCAATTTTAAAGACTAAATTAAATTAACATAATATTCCAAATATCACATTAATTTAATTAAAGTGTAATTAACACAATTAATTAATTAATCTAATATTTCCAAAACATTAATTAATCTAATTAATCATGCTTTATTTTCAATTCATGTCCAACACAAAATTAAGCAAAATCAATTCATCCAACATGCTTCAACTCACGGCAATAGGCAAGAAATAACATCCAATTTTGATTTCAATCTAATTAAATCAACAATCAATATTCATTTCATGCTTACAACACATTCAATTGTCAAATTTTCAAAAAAATCACCATGAGTATTCCTAGGGCAAGATTCGGCCATGATGGAATTTTGGGGAAAATTAATCTAATCAATTTTTCACAAATCCAATGATGCACAACCCTTAGTTATCATCATCTAATCACAACCAAACAACCAATTTAGAAAAATACATGCTCCAAGTAAAATCCCCAAGTTAAAGTATATAAACCCCAGAATTCAAATCATGCTTAGGATGGCTCTGATACCATTGTTAGTATCCTACACATGCTAAAAGATCACTAAGATGATCTGTGTGTGAATAATTAACAAGTTTGCGGAAAAAAACTTACATTGATCGGTTGAGAATTTTCAAAAAATTCATTTAGATGTAGAAGCTCCAAGCTTTGTGAGGAGTTCCAAACCCTTAGGTGAGTTTTCCTATCACCTTAATCAACTCTTGAAAGTGTAGCTTGAAAGAAAATTGAAGAAAAATTTTCCCAATGGAGAGAGCAAGTGTTCGGCCAAGCTAAGGAGAAATAGAGAAGTTTTGTTTTTGTTGACTTGTGTTTCCAAAACCAAGTTGTTGTGTGTATATTGGTTTCCAAAAAGCAAAACAAGGTTGGTGAAAAGAAAAATGGTTTCAATAAATTTTGCCAACTACCACGATCACATTTGACAAAAGTGTGATGTGAGTGAAGTGGGTCCCACCACTTTAAATTCAAAATTCAAGTTGGCTCACACAACTAGACTTTGGGCCCAGGTTCGTTTAATCTGACTAAACGAATTTTCCGTCGCTAAATAATTAAATCCAATTTAATTAAATAATGATGTCTCGTAAAATTATTACGAAAGTCGCTTACGAATTAATTCCAAATTAATTCGTTCGTTTGAATTAAAATCTAATTTTAATTTCGTATTGAAATCCAATTTCAATTAATATATCTGATATATTATTTTAGCCCAAATAAATAAATTAAATAGAAAAATCCAATTTAACTCTTAAATTCATTTTACCGATTAATTCTAAATTAATCGTGTTCTTTCTTCTGTACTAATTTAATCCCAGATTAATTCTTGCCGCAATTAATCCCAGATTAATTTTCTCTCTCTTAATTAATCTCAGATTAATTCTATTCGAGTCAAATGTCATTGGTGAATCTTTGGGAAGCGACCCAAGAGATTCTTGGATATGTTGACAGTAAATCTGATTGTAGGACTATCCGACACGTGCGTATCATGTACCACGTTCTCACCGATTTACAAGACATGGTTGGCTTCTACCAAAGCACCGTACCTACCCAATTCTCCAGAAATATCCGCGGAGGAATTTTATATGTATCAGGCGTAGTAATACTATGTAATGCGTAATACGATCCAGTATCGGATGTAACATGCTAGGCATGGGGCTGGCTCTGTGTCTGCCCCGTACGAAGCATATATCGGATCACGAGTAACTAGTCTCTGTAATCAGAAAGTCATGACCTAGTCATACTTTCCCGATAGCTGCAGCTTTTAAGAGTACTATTACCGTATCCTACGTGACCATCATCTCCATATGACTGAAGTGATACTCTCATCTTGACATCACATCCAATACACTACGATTCTCAGTAAACCCAGTACAGGCGTACACAGAACCTGTTAAAGCTCCGGATGACCAATACCAAAGCAAACTGATTGTCGCAAGTACTAGCGACGTAAGTCTCAGGTTAAAGATCACATACACCTACCCTGATTCAGATTCCCATAGACACACAGTCATACTACCAATGGGATTCTGAGTGGGTCTATCCAGAGCGAACTGTTCCCGGTCCAACGGCTAACAGAACCTCTTATCACACTTGCATAAGTATTCAATACTTAAACATATGAGAACTTTGCTGTTAAGCTTCCATAACGCGCACAAGTGCAATACTAGTCTATTCTGCATTATCGATGTCCAGTCTCGATAATACTACGACTAAGGATATTTAATAATTAAATTATCCGTGGATTAATATTGTCTCATATCTTATTAATCCGATTTAACCATATGGACTTTTATCATTATATAAATATCCAAGTAATCCAATTATAATAATGATAAAATAGCAATTTCCTTTTGTCACATAGTTAATTTGTACAAAAAAACACAATGTTTATTACAAATAGTGATGCTATAGGTCATAATTGTCCAACATGTACAGTGTATATCATTTGCATATGTATTTAGTAGATAACTATATTAAATAGACATTATGTAAAAAAATAATATTAAGTAATAAAAATACATATTTGAGTAGTTAATGGCATATCATGCATGTAAGTCTGATTAGACAATATTATTGACTTTTAAAGTCAACATTTCATCACTAAAAGTCTCATGCGTTGAATTAAAATTTTATTGCGAAAGCTTGGTCGAGGAATGTATTAAGCGTAAAAAATTATCGCTAAAAGTTTTAATATTTAAATAAAAACTGTCGTCTTCTGAAATTATATTTAAAATTCTCACATTTAGAGTCGAAATTAAATTTTGACATTAAACATTTAACCTTTAGCGTCAAAATTCAAATTTGACAATAAAGGGTTGCACCTTAGCATCGAAAGAGTTGTGACACTAAACATTTAACCTTTAGCGTTGAAATTCAAATTCGACACTAAAGGGTTGTACCTTTAGCATCGAAAGAGTTGTTTAACACTAAATGTCCACCTTTTAGCGTCGAAATTCAAATTCGACACTAAAGGGTTAAACCTTTAGCGTCAAAAGAGTTGTTCGACGCTAAAGGGTTGAACCTTTAGCGTCGAAAGAGTTGTTCGACGCTAAAATTCTACCTTTTAGCGTCGAAATTCAAATTCGATGTTAAAGGGTAAATTTTTAGCATCGAAAGTGTTATTTCGACGCTAAAAGATTGTTATCTACGTCGAAATTGTTCTCGATGTTAAATACAATATTGTTAGTGTCGAAAAAGTTTTTCGACACTAAAAGGTTTATTAGCGTCAAAAAAGAATTTCGACGCTAAAAGTTTGGACGCTAAATGTCTATTTTCTTGTAATGTAAGGCTTATGGTGATATGGCAATCTATCACATGTCGGTAGCATCGTAGCTTCGGCAGGGTGTTATATGGACAAATGGACCGGGCTTTGAAAAACACTCTTTCAATTTAAGTATTGTTTATTAATATTTTCAAAATTTTAGAAAAAAAATCAAGTTTCTTAAAATTTGAATTGATGTACTTATTGTGTTTTAATAAGTTAGAAATTAAATAAATAAATTTAAAATTATGGAGAGTTTCTCAAAAAAAAAAAAGAAAAAAAAGGGCAATCATAGCCAATTCTGAAGCTATAAATACCACTCTTTGTGAGGCCATTGTGTACATCATTAATTCAAATTGCACCAACTTGAAATAATGGAGAAAACTTATCAACTTAAAATTTAACCTGCTTTGTTGTTTTTATGTTAATTGCTCCTTTTAGGTATTTTACTCTTTTTTCTATTTTACTTGTATGTCATTTCCCGGAACAAAGTTTGTGGATACCAAAATTCTCTGTTGATATTATTCTAAAAAGACAGTATTGTATGTATTATTTGATTGTAATTTTTAAATATGTCCCAAATATATCATGAGCATATATCTTATAGGATATTTGGCTATCAGTAAAATGTAATATATAGATGTTATGTTTTTAGGTGTGGTTTTTTTTTTTTTTTTGGGTAATGTAATCTATTATGTTGGCTTATTTTGATAAGATTTTTTAAATTTCATAAACCATAAACAAAGAAAATAGAAAAGATGAACATAATTATAACGGGGGATTTAATTTGGATATTAAAGTGGATAAATGGACCGGGTTTTGAAAAATACTCATCCAATTTAAGTGTTGTTTATTAATGTTTTCAAAATAGAAAAAATGAATTGATATTCTTATTTTATTTTAATAAATCCGATCTTAAATAAACAAACTTAAAATTATGAAGAGTTTTTTAAAACTCGTCCCATTTATCCATCCTATTAGTTATGGTGCAAAGTTGGATTTCAAATAAATTCAAATCAAGAAGAGTAGAGTTTTTGTGAGTAAAAAAAATAAAAATAAACTAGTATTTGTCTTATCTTGAAATTTAAATCTTGAGTTGTCCAAGTTGATAATAATTGAACTTTCAAAGAATCCTGAATATTTTTATTTTGCACTAAATAATATTTTGTCCTAGACTATTACACAAAATACACCTTAAGAGGCTCTAATTACCACTGAAGAATTGAATTTTAAAAATGTGCATGCATGTGAGAAGAAAAACGAAATTTCCTATTAAAATTTCTTTGCAAATTGTCGTTCCCGTAAATTTTCTTGCAATTGTACCATGCCACCAAATATAACAAATTTTAATTTAATAATTATCACTGCAAATCCATTGATTAGAGATTCATTGAGTCTATAAAACTGCATCTTTGGTCGTTTCCATGGTAAATAGAAGGAGGGAGGGAGCTGATAACCATGGTTGTTTATTTCGATAAATTTCTTATTTCGTTTTTTATCTGTTTGTAGAAATTATTTTTTATTCTTTTAAGTTAAATATATATTTCTCTCTCCCTCAAATTATTGTATGTATTATAAATAAATTATGGATATTTTTTTAAAATTCATTTTTGAGTAATTAATATAAGATTATATACATGATTTTGCTTAGATGGGACGGTCAAAGGTTATTATAGAACAACTTTGCCAGTAATTCTTCATTTGTCTTGTTGCATATTATTTATGTGTGTTGATGGGGTTTTCGGGCGCTACGGTATTTAAAACGATACGACAAGGATAAAAGAGGAAAAGCCAACCCTGCTCGGAAACATCAAGAAGTGCCGACCCGATCAAACTGGTCCGAATAACCGGGCAGTATACAGGTCGGCAGAAGCATTCTCAAATACAAAAGATCACTTGTGGACGACCATATCAAAGAACCGGCCACAACTCGGCCGACCACACTAGGAACCGACCATATGACGAGGCCTGCTCCAGAAAAGCAAGGTGTCCTGTTCTTACTAGAAAAAGATCAAGAATCCTGTTCTCGTAAGAAAAATGGATTATCAACATCCTAAAAGGATAAAAAGAAAGTGAAAGATAGTCTTTAACTAGGAATCCCCATGGGAGAAGAAGAAATTGGGATAACTAGGAGTCCTTTTAAGAAGAGAAAAACCATCTCCAGGTGGGAACCCTAATCCTAGAAGGAATCTGAGTCTTTTATCATTATAAATAGGAGGGTAGAGCATATGTAAAAGGCATCTCAAAAAATCATCAGAAAGTTAGTGATCAGAATCATCAAAGCTCTGATTTGTAAAAGCAAAGAAGAGACCCGAGGAGTGTATTTGAGTAATAAAAAGTACCACCCTGTTCTTGTCCGTGGACGTAGGTTGGATTAAGATCCACCGAACCACGTTAAATCATCTTGTCTGGTTGGCGTAATTTTTGCTTTCCGCTAAGTTTGCTTTTGGTTTCCCTCATAACCAAACAAATTCATTATTGAAGGAGGGTTCCCTCGGGAGTGATATTCCCATATTACCCTGAGACCAAAATCCACCGTCAACAGTTGGCGCCGTCTGTGGAGAACTTCACAAAAAGCAGTTCACGTGATAAGACAAATGGCGGAGGGCGGAAATCACCAACCAGGAGGTCCGGCAATGGACTGGATGAAAGAGATGGAAGATAGCATGAGGTCTATGATGGATCGACTAGAAAGAATGGAAGGAGCAAACAACGAGAAACCTGAAACCGGGACCAGCCAGAAGAGGAGAGAGAGGGAAAGAGGGAAAAGAGTAGTAGATGTTAGCGAGGACGAGGGACCTAGAAAGAGAGGCCCCCATGGGATAAGATCTGAAGTGGTAGGAAGAGAGCCACAATTAGAAGACGCATGGGAAGAAGAAGAGGAGGAACGATCACCCAACCCCTCCTCCGACAGTTTTTACAACTCCGAGAGAGAGGACAGAAAGTACAACGAAGACGTACAGGAGATCTCCAAGGAACGCCACGCCCGGAACGATAGGCAAACAGAAGGACACAAAAGGCGGCACAGGGGCACAGCCCGTGAAATAAAATCTTGGTTAAGAAAAGAGATAACCAGATGGGGAGAAGGCCTCAAGACCGGCACGGGAGACACCCGAAGCGAGGAAGAGGAGTCTCCCCTTACGGAAGAGATAAGGTCAGCACAGTTCCCGAAGCGATTTAACATGCCGACCATGGCACCATACAAAGGCCACTCCGACCCAAAATCCCACATCGAGAACTTTGTCCTCCTAATGGAAGTACAGGGAGTAACAGGCATCGCCATATGCAAAGTATTTCCCTTAACTCTAGGTGGGCCTGCCATCCTATGGTATAGAAGTCTGGCCCCGGGGAGCATCCAGAGCTTCTCCCAACTTAAGAAGTCGTTTATCCGGCACTTCAAAAGAGCCTGCACCCCTAAAAAAACAATAGGAGAACTAAGGCTCATGAAACAAGGAGACGACGAAACACTGAAAAGCTTCATTGAAAGGTACCACAACACTGTACTCGAGGTCGGAGGGTACGAATCCCAAGAAGCCCTGGAAAGTCTGAAAGGGGCCCTAAGGGTCGGGAAACTGTGGACTCACCTGAGGATCCACGAGACACCAGACTACGCTACCGCACTGGAGGTAGCCCGGAAGTACGTTCTACTAGAAAGTGAGGAAAAAGTATCCCGGAGGGGGACAACCGCCAGAGAAAGGGTGACAAGGAGGGAAGACCACCGGCGACCGGAAAGAGAATTCCGGAAGTTCAATCCAAGACCCAAAGAATTCAAGCCAATGGCACAAAAGGATCAAGGAAAAGGGCCCACAACTCAAGTAAACCATGTGGTCCGAGAGGAATCATATATTCCCCTAAGCAAGCCGCCAGGGGAAATCATCATGGAGATACGGGAGAAAGGCCTCTTAATAGAACCCGACCTCAGGAGGTTTCCCCCAGACAGAAGAAACAAAAGATCCTACTGCCTACACCACAATCTAAAAGGGCACACAACCGATGAATGTAAAGACCTGCGGGAACAAATGGAGGACCTGGCCCGGAACGGGTACCTGAACAATTACATCGACCACGAGATCATGGCCGCCAGACAAAGGGCAAGGAATCGAGAGGTAAACGTCATCGCATGAGGGGCAACGCTGGCCGGAGGCTCTAACCGGTCGAGAAAGAATTACAGCCGAGCACGGGGGACAGAGGTGCTGAAAACAGAAAAAATCCCAAACCCACAAGGAAATCGGTCAACACCCATTATGTTCACCGATGAAGACGCTCAGGGGGTAAGTTTCCCCCATGACGACGCACTAATAATCAAAGCAACAATCGGCGGCACAGAAGTGGACAGAATCTTGGTGGATCCCGAGCGCGGTAGACATAATTTCCAAAGAAACTTTGGAGAGCCTGGGGGTAGAGTACACAGCTCTAACCGAGGACAGCACCCCCCTGTACGGTTTCGGGGTTCAAGGTCGTCGCCCACTGGGAAGAATTCAATTAGCAATGACGATCGAAGCTGCCCCCAAAACCCGAACAATCATGATAAACTTCACTGTAGTAGACTGCATGAGCAGTTATCAAGTCATTGTCGGCCGCCCCTTCATGATGAAAACCAAGGCCGCAATGTCCTGTTATTACTTGAAATTGAAGTTCCCCACACGGGAAGGGATCGGGATCATATGCGGAAGCCAGAAGATAGCCCGCAGCTGTTTTGCCACTTTCTCGCGAGAGACCCTCTGCGTGGAAAGAGGCACCAAGAAGAGACAGAAAAACGAGGACGACGAGAACACGAGGAAAGACCCTGCTCCCCGGCCCGATAAAGCTGCACGGCTCGGAGCAGCCGAAGAATTAGAAGAAGTATAACTGTTCGGGCCAAAGAAAAGCATAAAAATAGGAGGAAGTCTGGACGAGGCCCTTAGAAAAGACTTGTTGGAATGTCTACAAGAGTACCCCGACGTTTTTGCGTGGGGACATGATGACATGCCCGGAATCGACCCAAAATTCGTAAGTCATCGCTTAGCAGTAAACCCATCAACACAGACCAGTAAAACAGAAGAGGAGAATATTCAACCAGGAGCGGTGCAGAGCAATAGCAACCGAGGTGGAAAAATTGCTGAAATCGGTTTCATCCGGGAAGTAAAATACCCAGAATGGGTGTCCAACGTGGTATTGGTGAAAAAATCTAACGGAAAATGGAGAATGTGCGTAGATTTCACCGACCTCAACAAAGCATGTCCAAAAGACAGCTTTCCCCTCCCAAATATAGACCAGCTGGTAGACACAACAGCCTGCCAAGGGCTGCTAAGCTTCATGGACGCTTTCTCGGGATACAATCAAGTCAGAATGCACCCTGCGGACGAGGAGAAGACCACCTTTATCACTGACCAAGGGCTGTACTGTTATAAAGTAATGCCTTTCAGATTAAAGAATGCAGGGGCGACTTTCCAGAGACTGGTGAACAAAGTCTTCAAACCGCTCATCGGCACAACCATGCTGGTATATGTCGACGACATGATAACGATGTCCGGAGAACCAAGGGACCATGTGGCCGACCTGAAGAAAACTTTCGAACTCCTGAGGAAACACAATTTAAAGCTCAATCCAGAGAAGTGTGCATTCGGGGTAGCCTCAGGAAAATTTCTGGGCTACATGGTAAGTTCACGAGGCATTGAAGCAAACCCGCAAAAGATACAAGCCGTGCTAGACCTGAAATCGCCCCGGACAGTTAAGGAAGTACAAAGCCTTACAGGAAGGATCACCGCACTCAACCGGTTCATCTCGCGAGCAACCGACAAATGCCATCCTTTCTTCAAAGTCATCAAAAAGGCTCAAAAAGGGGTCGACTGGACACCTGAGTGCGAAGAAGCCTTCCAGCACCTAAAAAAATACTTGGCACGGCCCCCTCTCCTAGCCAAACCCCTCCCAGGGGAGACGCTGTATCTATACCTGGCCGTCTCAAAACACGCAGTAAGCTCGGCACTGGTACAAGAGACCGACCATGTCCAGAAACCAGTTTACTATGTCAGTAAAGCCCTGCTGGACGCAGAAACTTGATACCCCATGCACGAACTCATTGCCCTATCCCTGGTCACTGCAGCACGGAAGTTACGACCCTACTTTCAGGCCCATCCTATCAAGGTATACACGGATTATCCCCTAAGATAGATCTTACAAAAACCAGAGGCCTCAGGGAGACTGATGAAGTGGTCAGTGGAAATAAGCGAGCACGACATCTCCTACCTCCCAAGAACAGCAATAAGAGGGCAGACCTTAGCAGACTTCATAGCAGAACTCACGGAACCCCAGATCTTGGCCGTGGAAGAAGACAGGTGGGAAATGTCTGTAGACGGATCCGCAAGCTCGCACGGCTACGGAGCAGGGGTAGCACTAAAAAGTGGAAAGGGAGAAGAAATACTGCTCGCCCTCAAATTTTCCTTCAAAACCACAAACAATGAAGCAGAGTACGAGGCAATACTGGCCGGACTAAGGCTATGTACGGTAGCAGGGGTCCACAACGTAGTGATCAGGAGTGATTCTCAGCTAGCAATACAACAGTTGAAAGGGGACTTTCAAGCCAGAGAACCAGCCATGGTAGCTTACCTGGCCGAAGTGAAGAAGTGGATGGAGAAAGTGGGAAACGTACTCTTCGAACAGGTCGGACGAGAAGACAACTGCGAAGCAGATTCCCTAGCCCGACTCGCCTCCTCAATGAGGACAGAAGACCCCAGAGTAATCCCTCTTTTATACCTCCGGGAAAGAAGCATAGGGGAGACAGAGGTAGATGTACTAGAAGAAAAAGCAAAGATTCATGGATGCGACCGATCAGGAGATATCTGGAAACAGGAGAAACCCCTAAAGATAAAAGGGAGGCCAGGAAGCTGAAGTTCAAGAGCACCAAGTTTTCCCTGATTGAAGGAATACTCTACCGGAGAGGATACACCGTACCCTCCTAAGATGCTTGGCACCAGAAGAAGCAGACTACGTGCTCAGGGAGATTCACGCAGGCATCTGCGGAAGCCACGCCGGGGGAAGATCAATCGCCTTCAAAGCCTTAAGGCAAGGGTTTTACTGGCCGACCATGCACCAGGATGGCGTAAGGATAGCACGGAAATGCGAAGGTTGCCAGAAAAATGCCAACCTCTACCATCAGCCGGCGGAGCAGCTGACCACCATATCCAGCCCCTGGCCCTTCGCACAGTGGGGGCTAGACATCATAGGGCCAATGCCGAAAGGACGAGGTCAGGCGAATATGCAATCGTGGCCATAGACTACTTTACCAAATGGGTAGAGGCGGAGCCATTGTCCACCATCTCGGAAAAAAGGCCACAGAGTTCCTGAAAAGAAATATAATCTGCCGGTTCGGAATCCCCCGAGCAATCATCACCGATAACGGAAAGCAATTCGACAGCAGGGGATTCAGGAAACTTTGTGAAGACCTCCAGATAACTTTGAAATTCGCCTCGCCGGCCCATCCCAAGTCGAACGGGCAGGTTGAAGCCACCAATAAAACCATCAAGTCAAACCTAAAAGCTCGACTCGGATCAAGCAAAAACTTATGGGTCGAGGAGCTACCGGAGGTACTGTGGGCACACCGGACGACCTTCAAGGATTCAACAGGAGAGACACCCTTCTCCCTATCATACGGATGTGAGGCCATCATTCCAGCAGAATCGGAATATCAACCCACAGGGTCCGCCACTTTGAGAACGAACGGAACGAAGAACTTATCAAAAACCACCTCGACCTGATCGAAGAAAGGAGAGAGCAGTCAGCAGTAAGAGCAGCAATCTACCAACAGAGAATGGCCCGCTTCTACAATAGGAGAGTTCGGACCCGCTCTTTCCTACCAGGCGATCTAGTGCTAAGAAGAGTGACCCTGAACACCCGACGGCCAGAAGAAGGTTCGTTAGGTGCCAAGTGGGAATGACCCTACAAAATCACCGAGGTAGTAAGACCAGGGGCCTACATCCTAGAGCATCTGGACGGCACGAGGTTGAAGAAACCATGGAACGCTGAAATGTTAAGAAAGTACTTCCCGTAAAAATCAACTTTCCTTTCCTCTATTCTTCTTTCTTTTTGCAGAAACCTGCCAAAGCACCAAATCGGAACAACTGTTGTAAAGAGGTCAGCGCGCCCCCAAGCATGAATAAAAATTCCCTTTCTGGCAAAATCCTTTAAAAGAAAAAACAACCACCACCGGGACTATTCAAAACTTCGGCTCGGGGCTGGATTTCGTTCCGCCGAGGCCACTGAGATAAAAAGCTCGGGGTCGGGCGATGTCCCACCGAGTCTGCCCTTTGGACTGGGGACCTAACATTCCCCCAGGACTAAGTGATTCTTACAGCTCGGGGTCGGGCGATGTCCCACCGAGTCTGCCCTTTGGACTGGGGACGTAACATTCCCCCAGGAGTAAGTGATTCTTACAGCTCGGGGTCGGGCGATGTCCCACCGAGTCTGCCCTTTGGACTGGGGACGTAACATTCCCCCAGGACTAAGTGATTCTTACAGCTCGGGGTCGGGCGATGTCCCACCGAGTCTGCCCTTTGGACTGGGGACGTAACATTCCCCCAGGACTAAGTGATTCTTACAGCTCGGGGTCGGGCGATGTCCCACCGAGTCTGCCCTTTGGACTGGGGACGTAACATTCCCCCAGGACTAAGTGATTCTTACAGCTCGGGGTCGGGCGATGTCCCACCGAGTCTGCCCTTTGGACTGGGGACGTAACATTCCCCCAGGACTAAGTGATTCTTACAGCTCGGGGTCGGGCGATGTCCCACCGAGTCTGCCCTTTGGACTGGGGACGTAACATTCCCCCAGGACTAAGTGATTCTTACAGCTCGGGGTCGGGCGATGTCCCACCGAGTCTGCCCTTTGGACTGGGGACGTAACATTCCCCTAGGACTAAGTGATTCTTACAGCTCGGGGTCGGGCGATGTCCCACCGAGTCTGCTCTTTGGACTGGGGACGTAACATTCCCCCAGGACTAAGTGATTCTTACAGCTCGGGGTCGGGCGATGTCCCACCGAGTCTGCCCTTTGGACTGGGGACGTAACATTCCCCCAGGACTAAGTGATTCTTACAGCTCGGGGTCGGGCGATGTCCCACCGAGTCTGCCCTTTGGACTGGGGACGTAAATTCCCCCAGGACTAAGTGATTCTTACAGCTCGGGGTCGGGCGATGTCCCACCGAGTCTGCCCTTTGGACTGGGGACGTAACATTCCCCGAGGACTAAGTGATTCTTACAGCTCGGGGTCGGGCCATGTCCCACCGAGTCTGCCCTTTGGACTAGGGACGTAACATTCCCCCAGGACTAAGTGATTCTTACAGCTCGGGGTCGGGCCATGTCCCACCGAGTCTGCCCTTTGGACTGGGGACGTAACATTCCCCCAGGACTAAGTGATTCTTACAGCTCGGGGTCGGGCGATGTCCCACCGAGTCTGCCCTTTGGACTGGGGACGTAACATTCCCCCAGGACTAAGTGATTCTTACAGCTCGGGGTCGGGCCATGTCCCACCGAGTCTGCCCTTTGGACTGGGGACGTAACATTCCCCCAGGACTAAGTGATTCTTACAGTTCAGGGTCGGGCGATGTCCCACCGAGTCTGCCCTTTGGACTGGGGACGTAACATTCCCCAAGGACTAAGTGATTCTTACAGCTCGGGGTCGGGCGATGTCCCACCGAGTCTGCCCTTTGGACTGGGGACGTAACATTCCCTCAGGACTAAGTGATTCTTACAGCTCGGGGTCGGGCGATGTCCCACCGAGTCTGCCCTTTGGACTGGGGACGTAACTTTCCCCCAGGACTAAGTGATTCTTACAGCTTGGGGTCGGGCGATGTCCCACCAAGTCTGCCCTTTGGACTGGGGACGTAATATTCCCCCATGACCAAGTGATTCTAACGGCTCGGGGTCGGGCCATGTCCCACCAAGTCTACCCTCAGGACTGGGGACACAACATTTCCCCAGACCCAAGTAGCCCTCACAGCACGGGGTCGGGTTACGTCCCACCAGGCACAAAAATATTTGAGAAAAGAAGGCAAGCAAATAAAGAAAACATACAGGGCAGGAAACACAAACACACATTCAAAAGATAGAAATACAAAAATATCATTAAAACTAAAAAAATGTCATTACAAACAAAATATACAAAGGGCCCCGTTCGGGTTACCCCTATTCAATCAGCCCGCGCAGGAGCAGGTAGCACTTCCTCAGCTAGCTCGGACGACGGGAGAATAGGCTCGGCCTCGGGGGAAGGAGCCGCAGCCTCAACCTCAGCAACTTGGGGGGCCTCAGCTTCCGGGGTCAGAGATGATACAGGCACCACAGGGCGGTCCTCCGAAGAAACCAGTATGACCGGGGCAACTGAGACCGGGTCAGGATCCATCACTCCCTCGGAGGACGAAGGCAACCACCTCTTAAACTCCTCCTCGGATATCTCCGACCTGCAGTAACGAATGGCCGCGTAAACATGGTCCATATCCAGATCGGGAAAAACCACAGGAAGGATCTCCGCGCAATCACCGACACCCTCAAGACGGATGGAATCCCTCTCGGCTTCCAGCTGCTCCTCCCTGGATTTCATCTCAGCCCGGGCCTGGTCCAACTCTTCCTCCCGGGACCTCATTTTAGCTCGGACCCATTCCAGCTCCTCCTCTTTAGTCCGCAGCCGGTATTCAAGAGATCCCATATCCACCTTGAGGATCCTGTTATCAGCCTGGACCCTCTCTAGTGCCACCCTAGCCTCCTCAGTATTCTTCCGCTCTACCGTGACAGCAGTCTTAAGGCCTTTTTGTTTGGAGAGCCTCGACCGCAGCAAGCTCGAGATCCCGGACCTTGTCCTCAGCACTAGAAAGCTTGGCCTCCACCTCAGACAACCGGTTCTGAATCCTCTGGGCCTGGCCACCCTCAGATAAAAGGCTCAAGAACAAATCCTTGTTCCTGGCCGACAAATAAGTCATCTGCGAAAGAAAATAAAACAAAGGAAATCAAATCTTGAAAAAAAACACTAAGTCATGAAGACACGACGGGACAAAAAGAAGGAAAGCACATACCTTGGCCATCTGGGAGCACATCTCCTTCACCACCTCCTCGGGAGACAGGTCCTCATACCTCGGAATTTTCTCAGGAGTTATCGCTTCGGCCAGTTCATTGAAAGCCGGAACGAGGTGGGAAGTAGACTCCCTGATGCCCTCCCCGAGGTCATCAACACCGAGGATCACGGAACCCTTCCGTTTCTTGGAGGGGCCCCCTGGCGCCCTCCTCTCCACCGTTGGGCGCCCTCCTCTCCACCTGAACTGGCGACTCCATGCTTGGCGCCTCCTCATCTTCCACCTCCCTTGCAACCTGAAGGTCCACAGCACCAAATGGACGCTTCCTTCTCCCAGATGGCCTCGGGGGACTACCAGAACGGGCGATGACTGCCCCTGAAGGTTGATCTTGAGAGCCCGGACGCTCCACCTCATCAGACACCCGCACAGCCTCGGATGATGCAGGCCGTTTCTGGGAAGCACTGGAGCTCCCACCGGGAGAGGACTTCTTCGAAGAACCGATCAAACGGTCAAGATACTTTGGCCGCCTGGACATACCTGAAAAAGAACAGTAGCAAGAGAGCAGTCAGTACAAAAAAAAAAAAAAAAAGGGAGAGAAAAAAGGGGGGCGACGACCTCCTATCTGACCCGGGACTTCGGGGGGAACGACCCTAGTAAGACCGGACTCAACAAAAGCAGCATCATTCACCAGGTCCCTCCAGTGGCCAGCATACCGCCGAGCCCATACCACCCGCTTCCGAACCTGGTGAGAAACCTTGGGAGCATCTCTCCAACAGGCTGAGGAAGGGCAAAGAAAGTCAGAAGCCTAGTATAGAAAAACTAAAAAAAAAAAAGGGGTAGTAAATCCTAACCTCCCGCCCTGAAGATATCCGGGACCGAGACCTCCTCCACATAAGATCGCAGGACGCATCCCCAATCTCCAATGGCCCAGAACCAAAGGTCCTTGAAGTTTTTGTTAGAGTCAGGGAGATTACGGACAAGATGGGAGGAATCTGCATACGCCGAGAGGTAGTACCATCCATGGTGTGACCGAGGATTGGCCTTCAACCTATATAATCTCTTCACTTCCTCTAGTGAAGGCTCACCCAGATCTGCTCGGTGCCAGATCACGTGCAGGCCAGCCAGGATTCTCCAACTGTTCAAATTCAATTGACAGGGGGCAATTTCCATCTCGGCCAACATCCAGGCGAAGTACCGTTGGATAGGGAGCCGGAGACCACACTCAAAGAAAATCGGAAGAAGGGCCACCGAACCGTCATCAGGATGACTAGCGCGGTCAGAAGAGTGAGGAACCTCAAGGGCGATGTCGATTGGGATGTCGTACCGTTGTCGAAGCACCGCCAAATCCTCCTCGGTAATCCTAGAAGGACGGTTCATATCCAGAGCCGAGCAGTCCAAATCACCAGGCTCCGGATCCTTACGGAGAACCCTCTGATGGTAAGTGTCTTGCTTCACTTCAGAAAGGGTAGGGGTTGTATCCAGGTCCTCTACACTAGGGTTTCCCGAGCCCGAGGAGGGTTCAATAGCAGGGGGAGACGAGGGGTGTGCAGGAGAGGAAGACAGGAGACGGTCGCCTGACATCCTAAGACAAAGAAGGGGAAGGAGGTCAGCTAATGGCCAAACTCACCATACGGGAAAACAAAAAGGGGGATGTCCAGAAGAACTACGACCTAAAAGGTACCAGAAGATGCCCTAAAGAGACACTCAAAAATAAATCTCTCCCTAACAGCAGATAGAAAAACAAAAAGAGAGAAAAAGAAAGGAGGCCGGAGAACTTACTTGACTTCGGTAGGCAGGAGAAAAAGCAGAGGTATCAGAAGAAGCTTGGGGAGGTACGCGGACAGGAAAGTGGAGTTCTTTTTCTTTTCAAAAATCGCCAAACAGTTGCACAGGAAAAGCTTCGTCTCCTTATGAAATCGAAGGCAAAACATTCATGGCCGTTAAAACAAAGAAAGAGCCCTGGATGAACGCCACTTGTCAAAGCAGAAAGGAAAACTCGAACGGACGAGATTAAAATGCTGTATGAGCATCCCTGCACAGCCAATTTCTTCTCTACTTTTGGCGGGAAGCAGGTAGATGGTCGACAAGTGTCAGGCCCACAGCAAAAACCTAAAGGCGATTTGACAGGCATTTAAGAAGACATGACGGTTGCGCGTCTCGAGGAAAGATGCTTGGAGGAAACGGCAAGAAAATTCTTTTTTTCTGGGGCGACCACCAGCGAAGATGATCAGCACACCATCTTCATATAGTTCCCGGTACCAAACTCGCATACGTGTTGGAACCGAGAACTAGGGGACAGATGTTGATGGTGTTTTCGGGCGCTACGGTATTTAAAACGATACGACAGGGATAAAAGAGGAAAAGCCAACCCTGCTCGGAAACATCAAGAAGTGCCGACCCGATCAAACTGGTCCGAATAACCGGGCAGTATACAGGTCGGCAGAAGCATTCTCAAATACAAAAGATCACTTGTGGACGACCATATCAAGAACCGGCCACAACTCAGCCGACCACACTAGGAACCGACCATATGACGAGGCCTGCTCCAGAAAAGCAAGGTGTCCTGTTCTTACTAGAAAAAGATCAAGAATCATGTTCTCGAAAGAAAAGTGGATTATCAACATCCTAAAAGGATAAAAAGAAAGTGAAAGATAGTCTTTAACTAGGAATCCCCATGGGAGAAGAAGAAATTGGGATAACTAGGAGTCCTTTTAAGAAGAGAAAACCATCTCCAGGTGGGAACCCTAATCCTAGAAGGAATCTGAGTCTTTTATCATTATAAATAGGAGGGTAGAGCATATGTAAAAGGCATCTCAAAAAATCATCAGAAAGTTAGTGATCAGAATCATCAAAGCTCTGATTTGTAAAAGCAAAGAAGAGACCCGAGGAGTGTATTTGAGTAATAAAAAGTACCACCTGTTCTTGTCCGTGGACGTAGGTTGGATTGATCCACCGAACCACGTTAAATCATCTTGTCTGGTTGGCGTATTTTTTGCTTTCCGCTAAGTTTGCTTTTGGTTTCCCTCATAACCAAACAAATTCACTATTGAAGGAGGGTTCCCTCGGGAGTGATATTCCCATATTACCCTGAGACCAAAATCCACCGTCAACAATGTGTTTGCTTAACTAAAAGCTTTGAATTTTTGCTCTCTTGAGTTATTGCCTTTTGTCCTAAGTGTTTTTATATCTATTTCCTTTTCCATAAAGAAATGGAGATAATTTCCGGGGGAAAAAGATTTATGGCAAAGGATACTTGATTAGGGTCCGTTTGTTTCGATGTAAAATAATTTCTGTAAGTAAAATATTTTCAATGAAAATCATTTTTGGAAAGGAAAGTATTTTTCAATTTTTGGTAATCCCTTACAAATATTTTTCGGAAAGTGTTTCCTGATGTTTGGCATGTTAAATATTATTTTGAAAAGAAAGATTTTCTAGTGCTTAAAAATATGTATAGCAAAAAAGTCCAAGTCTGCCCCGAATTCGCATTGTCCCGAGAAATCTTGGTCCAGAAATAATTGGGACTACAAAAAAATTTCGAATTCAGATTATAAAACTCCATACCCACACATATCTGGATATGGTTATTTTCGAAAGCGTGTACAACCAGTATTTGCATACACCCGAAAGACCTGAGTACGCAAAAAGAATTTTCGGATCTGGATATCTAGATCCGGTCCAGTATACCAGGATCCAGATCCACGCGAGTCAGGATTTCCAAGACACGGTCCAAATTTTTATTAATTTATAAAATGTAATTGAAAATATATTAAAAAACGGATTTCTTGATTGTGTCCGGTATATCCAGATTTGGTCTGAATCTAGCCACTCATTGATGACCTAAAATTGTTCTTAGTTGTTTCATGATGGTGAGACTTGTTTGGTGTGGTAAAAATTGAATTAAAGTGTTAGATTTAATTGATTTGGTGTAATTTTATCAATTTGAAGAAATTATAAAATTAGGATTCTTAACCATTTCCAAATTTGGGACTTTTCATATATGTGATGTATTATGGTGTGTATATGATGCATATTAATTTTTGGGTTGATTGGATTTGATCTTGCCATGTTTTGAACAAAAATTGACAAAATTGTAAAAATTAAAAATTAAGGGACTGTTCGACAATTTGAATAAATTTGAGGATTTTATTGGAATTTATTTTTTGATGTGTTGGACATGTTGGAAATCATGTTAGAATTGATTTAGAATCATCCAAAATTACATTTGACAATTTGAGGACTAAAATGAACCAAATGTAAAGTTAAGGAGTCAAATGATAATTTTCAAGAAATATGATTTCTTGGTTAAAATTTCAGTTTTTAAGTATTGGGTAATTAAATAAATAAGTTTATTTAATTGATCCAAGAAAAATTATTGAAATCAGAAAATTTTGATTTTCCGCGTTCCGTTGCGTTACCGGATATTCCCTATAAAACCCCTACAAAATGGTATCAGAGCGAGTCTGATTCTGGACACCTGATATGATTATGTCTTTAAATTCAATGTTTAATTTAGTCTTTACTTTATGCATGCATGTGTTTATTTAATTTGATTAAATAAAGTAAAAGCATATTTTGCGGAAAATCCCTAATTAATAAGGTTTTATGTTAATTATGTATTTGATGCATGTTACATGGTCCGTCTTGTCAATACGGTTTATGGATATTTTTCTATGACTACATCCGAGAACATGCCAAAGTTGTGAGGGTGTAGCCGATAGAAATTTATTTATGCCGGATGTATATTAGATACTAGATAAATTCAAGCGAACGCGGAATCCTGAACGTGCCAAAAGCTGTCAGGGTTACGCAAGTAGCTTGAGCTAATCATTGACAAGTTTAACCTTGGTAAGCCTTCTTGTGAACTTGCCAAAGCTGACACAATGAGAAACGATCAGGACCGGAAATCCAGAAGTCACTATTGAGTGATTGGAAAGATGATGATTTGAAAGTTAAATCATACATCTTAAGTTCACCGGGATAGGAACTCAAGAGGCAATACTATCGCATGTCAGATGCGTATAGTATGATGATGCGATTAAAAGAGTCGTATATGAACCAAGAACAAATCGTTGTTCATAAAGTTGCGATGGAACTGTTCCATGCGCG
>SKCR01036871.1:0-140512 GCA_019454045.1 Zanthoxylum bungeanum | reverse complement strand
GAACAAAAATAGTGAACCTTATTTATTCTGAATTTCCCCTTCCGATATCCGTTTCCCGCGGCTTCCGTGACTCAAAAGGTAGTGCCTCCAAATGAGACTCATCATCGGGTTTCACATGCAAAAATTCAATGCCTACAATTAGATACTCAATGATTGATGCTGACGTAGCGCTGACGTGGCGGTGACGTGGTGACATGTGGGAAAGAGACTGTCGGCACCGTAGGATTGCGACACGTGGCACTTTCTGATTGGCTGATGATGACGTGGCGGTGAGGTGGTAATGTTGACTTGCTGACGTTGCTGATGACATGGAAATGACCTGGAGTGACACGTGGCACACATGGTGATGACGATTGTCGGCACCGTAGGATGCTGACATGTGGCACAGCGCTTGTTAGCAGATCGGCTGTGATGGTGACACGTGGCACGGCGCACGTTAGCAAAGTCAAACTTTTCTCAGATTCTGATTTGTGGACCCGGCGCACGTTAGGCATCGCGACGCTGAAGGTCTTGGCGTCGCGACACGGGAATTTACCAAAATGCCCTTTTCGTCCAATTTTCACTGTTTTGGCCCAAATCACCTCCAGAATGTCCTGAAACTTTATTTATCTACAAAATAACACAAAACCCAAGAAATTATACAAAATATTAGGTTAAATGAGTGTGAAATAGTGATATAAATACCACTCATCACACCCACAAACCTAACATTTTGCTAGTCCTCGAGCAAAACATAAAATAACATAAATAAATTAACTAAGCCACTTCCGTAGGGATCACGGTTGCATTTAGCGTATGCAACAAGCCTTTAAACCCCTAGGTGTCCCTAGTGGACGAGTTGTAGTCTCGTGAGGGTTTACAACAATGCTACCCACAAACATTTTACAAAAGTAAAAAGGTAGTAAAACTAATGCACACAAAAGCAAAAAGACAAGAGAAAAGAGAATAAAGAAGTTAGTGACTAATCAGGTGAAACTTCTACTCCAAGTTACTAGTTGTTTTGTTTCTTTCTAAATTACAGAATAAGTAAATTCTCCGATTATTTTTACCATTCTTCATATACACATCCAACAAGATATTAATCAACTTATTTTTGCCCACAACAGTCATAAGTGCAGTTGATAAGAGAGTAATATTTTTGTCCTAAAGATCTATCAGATTTCACACCTTTTGGTAGCAATGGAATAATTTTTCTGATTTTTTCTTTGATTTTTTTTTCTATTTTTTATTTATATACAATATCTTCCATCTATGTAACGAGTGTTGGGTCGGTGGCTCCCAAACCAGTTGGCTTTAGGGCACCAGGTGTTAAGACACCCCTACAGACTTAATTACTCAGATTTCAGATATATATTTTTTTGCAGCATCTTTGATCCATGTAGCGAGCTTTGGGCCAGTGACTCCCAAACCAGTTGGGTTTAGGGCACTTGGTGTTAAAACACCCTTACAGACTTAATAACTCGGATCTCGGATTTTTTTTTCTCCATTGCTTTTTGAGATGTTTCCTCCAATTAAACTAGAGCACTGGATATTACAAACTTTTCAATTTTAGCTCATGTATGTATGTTACTATATATGTTGATAATACATGTCAACTGAGCATATGAAGATCCATTTTAGTCCGTTTTATGGAGAATTCACAAATTAAATAATTCAAAATGAAATAAACAAAAATTAACTTATTTCGAAAATAGTTTTAGATACGTCTCAGGAGTGGAAACTCCTTACTCAGCTATCTCTTACCAATTTCACCTTTTTAGTCAAATAAAAATGCAAAATATTTTTGTAATTTTTGAAAATTTTCCAATTTTTTTGTAATTTTCGAAAAATTTTGGACTAAAAATAAAAATAACACACAAACTAAAAAATAAGGTACTGATCAACTAATTCCCTCCCCCAAACCTAAATGAGACATTGTCCTCATTGTCTTAAACAGTAAAAGGAGAGTTAAGAAGGTCGTACCTGGTTAGCTGAAAATCTACAAGAAATTAAAGGTTAAGATCCATATTAATCCGACGCCTCTTACCACGATCATCCTCGGACCAATTTATCTTTGAAAGGATAGGGTCAACTTGTGGTTCATAGGCTATGAGTTGGTCTATTAGATCCGGAGCAGTTCTGGCAGTAAAAATGAGTTCTTTCATAGGTTTTGACACGAACCCATTTCTCCGAGCATCATCAAGAAACACACAAAGAAAATCATAAAATCCATCAACATTAAACAGTCCAAGCGGTTTCTGGTGTATGTTCAGGTTCGCCCAAGATAGAACTATAAAAATTTCCTCCAATGTGCCCAAGCCATCTGGCAAAGCGATAAAAGCATCAGCACGGTTAATCATTTCTACCAGTCGTTCAGACATACCTGGCACGATCAATTCCTCTCCGTTTGATGATCCAATAAGATTTGCCTATGCCAAAGGTTTTGGGATGATTCCCAAAACGTGACTGCCTCATTCCTGTAGAGCCTTTGAAACGATCCCCATAAGTCCAAGATTGCCTCCGCCATATATTAAGTGCATATTCCTTGCTACTAAGGCTCGACCCAATTCCTGTGTTGCCTCTACGTATTGTGGCTTAGTACCAATACTAGTACCGCAAAATACACAGATGTTTTCAACTCGTCTTCTTGAAGTGGCTTCCATTTTTTTTTTATGTATTTCTTTCTCAAATTAGGATGCCTTCCAAAGTACAATGACGGGCTGATTTTATAGTACCTGAAAAAGGGTGAGTAATAATAGCACTAGTATCTTCCATAGGAAGCTTGTAAAACTAAACAACAAAATGAAATCGTGAAAGGTCAAAAAGTCTGGATCCTGTCTACGAAAATAAAGATAACTACAACAAAAAAGTAAATCAAAGCAATAATTAAGGCAACAGAATTGTGTATGCAATATGCCACTCGTTTAGTATAAATTCATTAGGATGCGTCTCAAGAATCCATTCCTTATTCAGCCATCGCTAATGAATTAGCTTTCATTTTTGCCAAACACTATTCCTTCTATCTAAAAATGCTCCGTTTGTGCTTTTCCCTACAAAAATAACACACAAAATTAAAAAGTTCACACAAAATATGAAAACAAATTACAACAAATTGCATGGGTTGCCTCCCTGCTAGCGCTAAATTTTTCGTCTTCAGCCAGACGTGACTGAAATTCATCTGTTAAGGAGGTTTCAATGTCGTTTTAGATGTCCGATCAAAGACAATCCCGTGAGCATTGCTTTTGAAGGGTCTCTTCCAACGGTAAAGTGGCAAAAATAGTTTTGTCTCATTCAGTGCTCGTGCCACCTTTTTGCTCCTTGTTGTTCCAGTGATTCCTACAAAGAAAGAAAGAAAATCAGGAGGTCTCGTATGGTGCTCGACTTGGAATGGGAGTTCCATTCTGTCAAGCTTCTGGGCGATATCTTTGATTTGTACTCCCCAAAACAGCGATGTTTCTCCTGAATGCTCTGGATCTTTATTAAGGTCAGACATTTGCTCCTCCATTTGCTTTGCTTCTTGTTCCACCTTTTCTTCACAGATGTATTTTAAAATTTTCCTATTCAGCTCTTCATCTGTCCTCTGTGAAATGCATGCTTCAAAATTATCAACCTGAGGATGAAAAGAAATGTCAGATTTTAGGTCTTCATCCTCTGATCTGGGTGAAATGATTGGCTCAGGTAGATCTTCTTCAAACATCATTGCAAAATAGTCTCCAAGATCTTCATTTTGAGGATTGAAAGTTTGATCCTCCGTTGTTGGTGCAGTTGATACAAATAGATCAGCTTCATCCTCGTCAGAATCTGAATAATAAAAGTCAAATTGAGACTTTGCCGGTTCGGGCTCCTGAACTGATACCTCTGGTTGTTTATACTGCTCAGCCTCCTCCTCTGTTGAAGTGTCATTGTGAATCTCTGGGTACTCGAAGGCTTCATCAGTGTCATTTGAAACTGGTTCTTGAGGTATGTAGTTCTGGTTTTCTGTGAATTGTCTCATTTGATCTGTCATCCTCTGAATGAATTCTGATTGTCTCTGAATACTTTCAAATTGATTCTGACTTGTTTCAAGCATTGTATCCAACTTTTCTTTTCGTTTCTTGAACATATCTTCAAGCATGTTTGGAAATTGATCTTCCTCTGATGGTTCTGGTTGTTGATGAAGATCAAAGGTAGATGGTGGATAAGATGGAAAATGTGGTTCTGTGAAATGTGATGGCTCGTCATACCATGAAGGATCTTGATAGCTCTGCCACCCTGGATGGTAGTTGTATTTGCAATAATCTCTAGGGTGGTTACCATTACATATGTCACATCTCCCCATTGCGTTCTGTTGAGCAAATGTGGTATTGCTTGGTTCTGGCATCCAGTGATAATTGTTGGGCTGGACAACAGGCCTCAGAAAATCGGACTGTTGCTCCCAGATTTAGGGTGTATCTTCTAGTAAAGCTCGTGATCTTTCAATCTCCCAGTAGTGTTCCATTTTTCAATCACCTGAAAACAAAAGAAAGGGATAAAAATTACAGATAAAAATAAAGAAAATTAGATATAAGTAAATTAGATAGCTTCCAAATTAATAACTCAAGAAAAATAAGTCTCCGGCAACGGCGCCAAAAACTTGACCGGCGTAAACACACGCGTATAACGCAAGCGCACGTATCGTTCAAGTAGTATAAAAATATCGATCCCACGAGGACTTAATTCCTACTATTGTTATTAATTATTGAATCTATTTATTTACAGATATCTAATTGAGGGATAAGAGAATGATTGCTTGATTGATTTGGTTGATTGTAGTTTTGCAAAATAAATAAATAAATAAAAAGACAAAAGAAAATACTAAGGAAAATAACAAAAGACACAAAGATCTAAGGTTGTGAATCATTCTAATATCATTTAAAAGATGAAGTGGTTATTTCATGTTTGTGTAATAAATCAGTTTACTAACCTGGAACACTAAATTATGCAAAAGCCTATGTCGATGGTCAGACGCAAATAACCAGTTTAACCCAATTGAACTATATGTCTATGTCAACCAAATTATATGGATTCATTAAGTTTAAGTGCCAATTATGGCTACCCCCGCCCGACAGGTATATGTCTATCCTGTAAGGAAATCTATTAAAGGGTTATCTATCCTCAAGGAAGATCGTGGGCTATTAAGTCTAAGGCTGAAACCTAAAATCCCTATGTCTAGTTCATTTTAGATTTACCACATCAATCTTATTGGTGATCAGACAACAAGAAGCATTAAGCTTAAGACTTAATAAGTAAACCTTTAAATTACCCACATTATGAAATAATCCCATATAAACCGGTGATATTAGAATTCATCACAACCCCAGATAACTAACACATAACTAGGGCTAGTAAAAACTTAAAAGTAAAATACATAAAGTAAAAGCTGAAAAGTAAAATAAAATAAAATGCTAAGGTAAAAGGAATTACTTTGACTACTACTAATTTAGATATCTCCCATAAAATAATATATAAACTTGTGATAATATTACCAACCGACCAGTCTGGCGGTATCCTGATTAATTCAAATTAAGTCCAACCAGCCATTAAGGCGGTAATATTTTTCCATAAACCAGCCATAAAGGCGGAACCAAAATTAAATTACCAACCGACCAATTGGCGGTATCCTTGATTAGTCAGGTTTAAACCAGATTAAAATTAATTTACCAACCGACCAATATAGCGGTATCCTTTTTAAGTCAATATTTTAAACAGTGAATATATTATTTTTAAGGGAGATTAATCTAAATAGTAACAGTAAAAGAATTACCTTTCACCCTAGCTGGAGAAGTTACCTACTCATAGTGAATAGTAAAAACTATAAGAAGTAAAAAGTAAAAAGTAAATTACTATTATTACAAAATGTAATTAAAATTATTTACAAAACTAAAACTAAAAAAAACTAAAAACTAAAAGAAACTAGAGAGAGAAACTCTCTCTTTATATAGAATAGAAGAGAGAGAGTGGTACAACAAAATCTGAAATCTCGAGCTGAATTTATAGGCCTCAGTGGGGTTCCAGAGTCGCGACGCCAGGGCCTCTAGCGTCGCTACGCCAGCTTTTGTCGACGTGGCACGCTCTGGTTCGTCGGTTTGCAGATTCTGGATAAGGTGATAAGGTGACACGTGGCAGAGTGGTTGGGCTTCAATTATTGTGACATGTGACAGCTTCTGATTGGTCGATGAGATTCTTATCCGCCACGTGTCAGATAAGGATTAGATACTCAATGATTGATGCTGACGTGGCGGTGACGTGGTGACACGTGGGAAAGAGACTGTCGGCACCGTAGGATTACGACACGTGGCACTTTCTGATTGGTTGACGATGACGTGGCGGTGAGGTGGCAATGTTGACTTGTTGACTTGCTGACGTGGCTGATGACATGGAAATGACCTGGAGTGACACGTGGCACACGTGGCGATGACGACTGTCGGCACCGTAGATGCTGACACGTGGCACGGCGCTTGTTAGCAGATCGGCTGTGATGGTGACACGTGGCACGGCGCACGTTAGCAAAGTCAAACTTTTCTAAGATTCTGATTTGTGGACCCGCGCACATTAGCACTGTTCGGTGCACGTTAGGCGTCGCGACGCTGAAGGTCTTGGCGTCGCGACGCGGGAATTTACCAAAATGCCATTTTCGTCCAATTTTCACTGTTTTGGCCCAAATCACCTCCAAATGTCCTGAAACTTTATTTATCTACAAAATAACACAAAACACATCAAAATATTCACAAAACCCAAGAAATTATACAAAATATTAGGTTAAATGAGTGGGAAATAGTGATATAAATACCACTCATCACGTGTTTTCCGTTTAAAGACTTATTTTCGAGCATGCAAACTTAGATTAGGAGTTATCTTGATGAATACAAACTAGACATAGATTACCCTTGAGATTATACGTGGAATCTTGATTGCTTCTTGGTTTGCTGGAAACAGGGCTTTCATAGTGCTCTATGGTCGAGCGGCTGGACACTCCTTTCATTTCCCGTCCATTAACCCGAACTCAAGACTGTTGAAGACATGATGAGATGTAGCTTCAAAGATGCCATTCGATGCAGCAGACTTCTACTATGGTGCGCCAGCCTTGATTCAATCCCATATCCCTTCTAGCCTTTGAGAAAGCCTGCTTCGCTTTCTTTCCTTAATGGCTACCCGCTTGAGAGTGCTTGGACTGAAAAGGGAAACAAGGCATTTTTCACTCGTTTACGGGACCATAGATTCGGTTAGTTTATTGCACAAATCATATCATCACAAGTGAAATAAGTAAGGGACCATTCCGAACCCAACAGTTTGAGGTATTCCCTTGCGAGGGGTGAATGCGGCCTTAAATCTTTGTCCCGGTTCACACCGGATGGCGACTCCATGTTATTTCGTACTCCCAACTAGGCCGTGAGTCTAGAACAACGTCGTCAGTTTCTGTGTCCTACAACCATGTTCTTTACAAATAGTGATGTTGTGGGTCATAATTGTCCAACAGATTGGCCCTTCACGAGTATCTCATGATTAGAGCTAGCCCATAATTTCTGTTATTTCACTATAATTATTTTTACCTTAAGTACCATCGATTCTCTAATGAACGATTTATTCATAACCATTATGAATGCTAATCTTTCTATTCGTAATAGAAAGACTTGAGCGCTCTAGTCGTTCAAGTACCAAATCAACCCATAAGGAAGATACTCATCTACTTCTCGCAATAAGGAGTGAACTTCATGTCTATGTAAAACTTCCCCAACTACAGACCAAACCATACCCCAAAAGTACGTAGTTATTGGTTGAGATTGCTACACCAACCTAACCTTTGTAAATCAAATGACATAGCCTGTCATGCGAGAGTTCGCAGTACACTCAGGATTCAGATCAATCCACATATAACCATTTAGTAGATTGAAATGAAATTTTTTATTTAACGGATATTATTAGAAATTCATTTCTATCTGGGTCCAGTCCTATATGATCACACATCATTAAGGTGCCTCATTCTCATGTCACCACATGGAGGATCACGGATCAAGGTCGCCATGCAATTATAAATGGGCTGCAACTATAGATAAACCACAAATAAATAACCCGCTTTGTTTGGACTCCATGGACTATTTTAGATTACTAACTTCAGACTTAAATCCTCTTGTGTATGACACTCTTACACTAAGTCTGAAGGCACATAAGTGTTAGGATTGGTGCTCAGAACGCCAATTCAGATCGTATTTATATCTGATTCTTGTCTTTTATATACGTATTCGATCTATTTCGATTTGATTGAAACTAAATCATGTTTAGTGATATATATATATATATATATATATATATATATATATATATATATATAATATATATATATATATATATACACACATATAAGACAAAGACCCGATAATATATGATGTAGTGTGCAATTACAACGTAGCTTGTAATTGGCATTGAGAAGTGTCACTACTAGATATATATTATCCAATAGAGTTCCTGGTCAAGATTTACTAACACGGGTCGGTTAGTAAATCCGCTGAGACCAGTATATGTCGTATATCGGACTTGGTCCGATGGTTTATCACAATGAACCATGAGTCGCGAGAGACTCGTATAGACATGTAGGTGTTTATATCGGATAAACAATGAACGACTCACCATAGATTTCTTAATAGATGGTACACTAACATCAATAAGAATCTTCTCGGGTTGAGTAACTTTGTGATTCTTTGACTTGAGATACCACTGTGGATATATGAGTCATCTTCCACACTTTGATGACAGTCACGTCACCGATCTATTTAGATCAGACCCCGCCTGTTCGTTGGGTGTAGACTCATACCATGATATATTGTGAGTATCAAGATAGAATTTGTCAGTTCTATGTACTAGCATAGATATTCATTATGGATTAGCAATTTGTTAAATCCATAGATCTGTTGTACACTGTAGAAGAGAGTTCTAAGTGTTATTATGAGATTGCTAATAAAAACATCGACGGGATTATACCTATAGAGATTTGATGTTAATATCTATATCCTCTGGAATAATCCGAATACTTGTGACGAATGGATTATACGTATGTGATGATCTCGACTTGTATGGTTCAGTGAGTTTATTTGTGGTCGTCATAATTTACGGGTGGGTAAATTATGGACACGAAATTAGATTTTGTGACGGATATGCCTGAAAGTAGAGAGTCTCACTAATGAAATAAACTCGTAGAACACTAGGGAAACTCTTATGAATAATACTGATTATTTATAAATCGTTTAATGGTTAAACGAAAGATACATGCAAAGGGGACCTTTTGGTCATTTCCTAATTATGAGTGTGTATTATAGGTTTAACGATTAACCAAATCGTTTCGAAATTTTTTTTTTTATAATGATTTGGTTATTGTGATTAAATCGGTTTTTTCGGTTAAAAATTTTAAATTTTTCGATTTTTTCGGTTCGGTTAAGGTTATAAGATTTGTATAACCGAATCGACCAATGAACCATTTACAAACCATAATTTGACTTTATATATATTTTAATTAAAATAGAATTAAAACTTTACCCTTTGCCTCTACTGAGTGTCGTTTGACTGTTTTTTTATGAATTTAATTTGTCTTCTGTTGTTAAACACATATATGTTTGTCTTTTTGATGAATTTAAATTTGTATTAATGTGTTAATGTATATTGTTATTTGTGGAGATTATGGATTGATTAATAACTGAATTAACAAAAACCGATCGGAAAATAATGGTTAGGTTGATTAATGGTTATGTATCATCATATGATTAAATCAATTGATCATTTACTTGATCAAATAATTTCTGTTCGGTTAAAAAATCAATAATTAACCACCGGCCACGCTCTAGTTTAAAATCCTCAAAAGTTTTATTCTATTAATCACTATGAATTAATCAATGACATGTCTATTGTCTCCTAATTGCGAGATATATATATATATATATATATATATATATATAAAGTTTAGTTCTTTTATGCTTTTTTGGATTCTTCCTATAACGCAAGATAAAAAAAAAAAAAAAAAAAAAAAAAAAAAAAAAAAAAAAATTTATTTTCAAGAAACCGAAGATTACTATTTTATTTCTTTTATTGAAATAGAAAATTACATTTAAGATGTAATTTTTTATTATTATTATAAATAACTAATTAGTAAATTACATTTAAGATGCAATTTATTATTATTATTATTATATAGATAACTAAAGTATAAGAATTAAAAGTATTGGTTGTCATCAAATGTAATGCCACATCATCCGAGAATGCCATCATGCCACTCAAAAGATGGAGAAATCTATCATACACGGAGGTATTTTAGTAAATGACATCAAATGTGATACCGCGTTGTATGGTAGATTTTCTCCATCTTTTGATTCGATGGAGAATAACACAATCGATCATTCGATTCGAGTCTAAATTAGTAGGTAAAACATTTGATTATCTTAATCTCTTATAATAATACATATCTTTGTTACTAGCACTAGTTATAATTTTTATTTTTTTGACAAAAAGTTATTGAACTGGGATTGTGTTTTTTGACATAGCTCGAAGATGCAATCAGAGTACGTTTACTTTTTGCTTATCAGTCTGCCTAATTGAGGGTATTATTAAACAACAGGAAGTAAGTTACTTTGATAAGGCAAAATGCAAAGTACCCTCTAACTTCATATTTTTTCATTTAAGTCCGTTAACTTTCAGTTTTGTCAATTCAGTCCTATATTTTTCAATTTTTGTCAATTCAAGGCTCCGTTATAAATTCATCACGGTTGCCGTTACAAATAACTAAGTATAAGAATTAAGAGAACCATTAGGATAAAAAATCCCCACTTTCTTTATTCCATAATAAACTATTACAACTTTAATATTTAACAATTATTAGATATATTTATTTATTTTTTATTTTTATTAAAAAAAAAAGTAAAGAAAAAAAAAGGCTCCCACTTGTTTTTATCATGACAATAATTATTGATGCATAATCCCAGGTTTACATAAATAAAATTGATATCATATCTGAGACAATAAAGAGAGCTGACCAAGGTCCGACGGACGGTTGATCTGATGGCTGAGCGAGATGATGGTATGAGGATCATCAGGAACTAGGTATGTTTTGGTTAATACTTCAATTGGAATGGGTGGCGTTGTGTAGAAAAAACTTGCAGTGGCATCTAAAGCGCTAGGATTTTGACTATTGAAAACAGCATAGAAATATGCCTTTCCTTTGCCAGCATTTAGCTGGAAGTGAACCAATGCTCTAGGAATAACAAACGCCATTCCAGGAGTCAATACCTTTGAAAAAAGCGTATTATTAGTTGTTACGAATCCTACTAACACTTTTCCTTTCATCACAACACCACCCTCAGTTGCTCGAGGGTGTGTATGAGGTGGGTTTATTCCACCAACCCCCAAGTCAATTCGAGTGATCGTAAGTCCTTGAGTATTTACTGCTGGAAACCCAAACACATCACCCGATTTAAAATCCACGTCGAAAGGCATTTGATGTTTTTGTTTCTTTAGATAAATCTAAGAAGAAATCTTCTGAAGTTACTTTTGAACTAGGTTTGCATGGGAAACCGTTGACTGAGTTACGGGCTTTCAAATCTGCCACACAAAAGTCTTGTAAAGGATCTGGGTCAGTTGCATGAGAAGGGATAGGGAGAATCAATGAAACTGTAAGCCAACATAACAGTCGAAATAAAGAAAGCATGTTGAAAGTTTTTTTCCTGGATTAAAGCTCAGTAGCTGAAGGATATATGTTGATGGATGGATATATAGATAGCAGCATATTTATTTATACTCATCTAAGCTTGCTTTTAATAATGGCAAAATATATATATATTTAATTGGTAGACATGTTGGTCGACAAAATGAACCACAATAATGTTGTTATTATTATTATTTTTTTACAACTTGGGCTGCGGTTTGCCACAAATCTTTTAATAATAAATAAAGCTCTCTGGTTCGGTAATGAACAAAGCTGTAATTGACCATTTGGGATGCCATCAATTTTGAAAAGCCATTTTTGTGAGCTGGCCACTAATGAGAATCATTATTCTATTAGCCGACGTATGATGTAATTCAAAGCTTTTAGTATACCTTTTTTTGGCCATTTTATCGATATTTCCCCACCATGATTAAAATTTAAAATTCATACATAATATTAGCTAATTAATAGCATGATGATTTCTCTTGTTTTGTATATTTTTATAGAGACTGGAGGATAGTTCTTGGAGTGAGAGGCTTGCTTCTTGGGAACTTGCAGCTTTTCTTTAGTCAATAAAGTTTTACTAATTTATTTATTTATTTATCTATTTATTGGATATGTTTGGAAAATTTGATACTCTTTGTATCATTTATTGTATTAGATGTTAGATCTAATTAAAACATAAACAAATTACATAATATGAAAATATGGTTTTGAAAGTGTAGTCACTATATCCTTAAGGAATTAATATCCCTACTACAAGTGCTATTGGGTTTATGACAGTATCCCTCCAAGATTTCTACAAAGCCTAACCTGAAATTCAAGATATCAAATCTGGAATTTTTCCCAAGAACGTGTAAGAAGTTTTAGAGGAAGAGAGAACGATTTTTTAGATTAGTATATAACCTTTGGCAAAAAAACTTTATATTTGAATAAACGTGTAATTAACATAACTATTAACTGTAATTTTAATTATTAATTTTGAAAATCATTTAAGAAATTAAAATTAATTTCGAAAAAATAATTAAAATGATTATTTGCCAATTAACTTTGGTTTCCCTTTGGTTCTTAATTTCGAAGAGAATATTAAGAAATTAAAATGATCATTAACTTTGGTTGTCAATAATTTAAATGATCAAGTGTGTCAATCTTTGACTATATATATATATATATATATATCAAATAATTCATAGTCAAATTTGGTTTCCCTCCAAAATTCTCACCCATCAATTTGAATCAAATTGATACACCAAGTATTTTTAAACACTTATTCCCTTTTCTAGTTTTTAGATGTGATATTCTTTTATATTCTCTTCTCTTCTCATAACTTAATCATTAAATATCTATAATCTTGGAGACTTGTTTTGTTTTTCTTTTAAAATAAAAATAAAAATAAATAAATAAATAGAATATGTTAGGTTTTGAATCATGACAAATTCCGTATCAAAATTTATCAAATCGAGTTTTAATTTCTTTGGAGTTTACTCGATAAACTATCAAGATGTTAACATTCTGATTGTGTTCTCCAGCTTATTCGAAAGCAGATTTCAAAGAGCTCATATTCTTAAGAGCACTCGAATGTGAAATATAGGACCTGAGTGTTCAAACGCTAAACATATTTTTTACTGATAATTTAGAAAGAAAGAAATAATTATTAAATTTGAATAAGAAAAATTTAGAAATATAACCAATGAATTTATAGAGTTCGGGAGGCCTATAGTTCATTTGAAGTCGTTAACAAAGAATCACAGAGCGTAATGATTTGTTAATTATTTGATTTTCATAAGGATATCGAAGTCGGTATTTAATATATTTCACTCGGCATTCTAGAGAGAGTAGAATAATTTATGATTCTTGACTTATAAACTAAGAAATTGAGTAATAATTGATTGACATAACAAATACATAGGGATAGTTAGGTAGGTGAAATCAGACTCAAGAATTTCATCCTGGTCTTTCTTCTTAATTAAACGTTTGAATTTTCGGTTCTTTAGTTTTTAATTTCAATTTAGTTTAATTTAAATTGAATTCTAAATAAAGTTAAGTTTTTTTATTATAGTACTTAGTGTTATTTGAATTCAATCCTCGTGGTTTCGACACTCTTATTTATCCTTTATTAAAACTTGACACCGTATACTTGCGGTATGATAATCTCGCAATAAGTTTTTGGCGCCGTTGCCGGGGATTATTAAATCTTATTCACAATAATACTATTACCAAGTAACCTTAACTTTAATTTAGATTTATTTTTATTTTGTTTTGTTTTATTATTTCTTTCCTTTTTCACTTCACAGTGAATGCGAAGACCCAAAAGTCTTGATTCGCTCTTGTTTGATCCTAACATAGAGAGAACAACAAGGAGAATAGGGAAAGAAATGAGGATTGAAAAAGAAGCAATGGCAGGTAAAAACAGCTAATCCCATTAATAAAAATAAATATGTGTGAATATAATTGGACTATCTAATTATATTTAACTTGCTACCGTATATCAAGCTAGCACGTGGACCAAATGAACCTACGATTCTGACCTTCAATAATCCCAGAATAATAATTAAACTCATAATTAAATTAATCCCAGAATAATAATTAAACTCATAATTAAATATTCCGAATTATTAAATTCCACTAAAAACCTGAAACTGCACTCTTGTTGCCGTAGATGGATAATACAAACCGAACAACGTTGGTGTCCATCGATATAATCATTACATATGGATTGTGTTAGCGTCTCTAAGACATGTCAATGATCTCTAAACATGATTCTAGTGTGAATTTAACAAGTAAGTTGCGGAATAACTTACATTGATCGGTTGAGAATTTTCAAACAATTCATTTGGATGTAGAAGCTCCAAGCTTTGAGATGAGTTCCAAACCCTTGGGTGAGTTTTCCTATCACCTTGTTCAACTCTTAAAGTGCTAGCTTTCTCAAATTTTTGAAACAAAAATTTTCCTTCCAAAGGGGAGAGCAATCGGCAATTTGGAGAGAAGAATGAGAGAATGAATAGTAAATTTTGTTTTCCAAAAACTTGGTGGCTGTGTTGAGTAAATGATGCATTAAATACTTGCCAACCACTTCCATCAATTTGTAGACATTTGATGTAAGTTGTGGGTCCCACCCATTAAATTCAAAATTCAAGTTGGCTTACACAACACACTTTGGACCCGAGTTCATTTAATCTGATTAAACGAATTTTCCGCCGCGACGTAATTAAATCAAATTTAATTAAATAATAATGTCTAGCAAAATTATTACGATAGTCACTTACGAATTAATTCCAAATTAATTCGTTTGCCCGAATTAAAATCCAATTTTAATTTCGCATTGAAATCCGATTTCAATTAATATATCCAATATATTATTTAATCTATTAATTCTAAATTAATCGTGTTCTCTCTTCTAGAAGAATTTAATCCCAGATAAATTTTTGCCGCAATTAATCCCAGATTAATTTTCTCTATCATAATTAATCCCAGATTAATTCTATTCGAGTCAAATGTCATTGGTGAATCTTTGGGAAGCGACCCAAGAGATTCCTGGATATGTTGGTAGTAAATACGGTCATCGGACTATCCGAACATGTGCGTACCCCGTACCACGTTCTCACCGATTTACAAGACATGGTTGGCTTCTAGCAAAGCACCGTACCTACCCAATTCTCCAGAAATATTCAATGAGGAATATATAATATGTATCAGGCGTAGTATACAAAGTATTACGTAATACAATCCAGTATCGGATGTCACATGCTAGGCCTAGGGCTGGCTCTGTGTCTGCCCCGTACGAAGCATATATCGGATCTCGTGTAACTAGTCTCTGTAATCGGTAATCATGACCTAGTCATACTATCCCAATAGCTGCAGTATTTAAGAGTACTAGTACCGTATCCTGTGTGACTATCATCTCCATATGACTGAAGTGATACTCTCATCTTGACATCACACCCAATACACTACGATTCTCAGTAAACACAGCAGAGGCGTACACATAACCTGTTAAAGCTCCAGACGACCAATACCAAAGTAAACTGATTGTCGCAAGTAATAGCGATGCAAGTCTCATGTTAAAGATCCCATACACCTACCCTGATTCGGATTCTCATAGACACATAGTCATAATACCAATGAGACTCTGATGGGTCTATCCAGTTCGAAGTTGTTCCCGGTCCAACGGCTAACAGAACCTCTTATCACACTTGCATAAGTATCAAATACTTAAATATATGAGAACTATGATGTTAAGCTTCTATAACGCGCACAAGTGTTATACTAGTCTATTCCGCATTATCGATGTCAGTCTCGATAATACTATGACTATGGATATTTGATGATTAAACCGTTCGTAGATTAATACTATCTCATATCTTATTAATTCGGTTTAATCATATGGACTTTTATCATTTATATATCCAAGTAATCCAATTACCAAATGATAAAATAGAAATTTCCTTTGTCACATAGTTAATTTGTACAAAAACACCATTGTAGACACTGCATTTTTTCATATAAGTCCCGATGATGAGTCTCATATGGAGACACTACCTCTTTGATTGTGAAAGCCGCGGGAAACAGAACGGTGGGAAGGGAAAAGTAAAGAATTAAATGGACGTATTATAACATTAGCGGCTTTGCTTGTTTAGCTTCGGGTTCGCTGTTTGGACATCCTTTTAAAACTTAACCTTAGGCCAAGCCCATTAAACACATCCAATAATAATTAAAACATTAAAATATATGTCACAAATTAAACTAAAATAAATTAAACTAATTAAATTAAATTAAATTAAACAAATTAAATTAAATCTAAATTAAATTAAATTAAAACCAATTAAATCAAAACCAATTAAATTGAATTAAATTTAATAACTAATTAAAAACCAATTAAACTAAATTAAAACAAATTAAATAACTAAATTGAAATTTAATTAAAACTAAATCTAATTATAAACCTAATTAAATTAATAAATTCCAAATTAAATTATCATTTCCAAAATTTAAAAATCACCTACCAAATTAAATTAAATCAATCACCTATTTAAATAATTCACCACCTAATTACATATTTCTTGCCTTAAATAATCAAATTAAATACACCTAATATTAATTGATTTTATTTCCTTTCAAAACCATGCACAAAACCATGTAAACCCTACATTCCATCTCTATATAGACTACACAAATCTAACCCTAGGTTCATCTCATCTCCCTTTGACGTTCTCTCTCTCGGCCATTGAATAAACCAACACAAAAAGACACAAAAAAACCCCATCAACGCCACTTGCCGAGCAGCCCCTTCCCCAAAACTGAACTATCGATACAAATAGCCACATGAACTATTGACCACCGACCAAGCTTATACACAGCAACAATCACAAAACCAACCCCACAAACTGCCCCACATAACTGTAAAAAATCAATAAAAGAAACCCTTCACAGCAGCCCCCCTCACCACGCCAAATAAGCCCTTCACGCATAGCCTCATTCAATCCACAAACACGTGAACCATCACCCCCCACTCAAGCAAGCAGCAGCCACAAACCTAGCCGACTCTAAACCTAATCTTTCTCTGCTCTTCACCGTGACAACATGCACAAACCAACGTGATAACCAGACTCAAAGCGTCTCTCACTCTCCATTCTCTCTATGCACAGCAGCCCACCAAACCTAGCAGTCCACCGATCAAAACAAACACACATACAAAACCCTAAACAAATCTGAAGACTTCACGACCAATCAACGCACAAACATTCAGCCACTCCACGCCACATACCCCTTGCTTCACGCCACTTCCACTCAGTTCACAAACCAAACTCAAAGCGTCCCTCACTAGACCTCACAGCAAGCTTCAAGCCAACACCCTTCACACCAGCCAACTCTCACACAAAATAGCCAGCAATCCACGTTGAATCCCCTCCAAAAACAGCCCAATTTACGCATAAAACCCCCTAATCAGCAGCCCCCATTGACGCCATAAAACCCAGTAAACCACCTCAGTTCACCCCTAAAAAATAGCCCTTAAATCACGTCCTAAACACCACCCACAACAACCCTTGTTTCACGTCATTAGCCACCCACAACAACCCTTGTTTCAACGCATAAGACCCTCACATACTGCCCTTGTTTCAAAGCATAAGACCCTCACATATTGCCATTGTTTCACGTCAGTAGCTACCCTCACATACTGTCCTTGTTTCACGTCATTAGCCACCCACAACAACCCTTGTTTCACGCCCATTCAGCCCTCCACAAACTTCTTCCACTCACGCAAATGAACCCCCCACAAACTGCTTCCACTCACGCAAAGAACAGCCCTGAAACAGTCCAGAATTCGCCCCCAAAACTGCACCAAAAACAGTCCCCAAAACCGCACAAAACAGCCCCAAAACAGTCCCCGAATACCGCAAACAGAAACTAAACCCAACGACCATAAAAACTGCATCTTTTCCACCGAAAATCGAGACCACAAACAGCAGCAAAACAGAGCAAAAACAACAACCCGAACAGCGAACCAGTGAGAAAAGACGTTGAGTTAGCGAAATCGGAAAAGTAGCAGATCATTCACCCTTCCGACGACCGTGTAACGCCCTTTCGTGAGACGACAAAAGAGGTTAGACCTGAGGGCACCTTTTCACTTATCTTCTTTCGTTTTATTTTATTTATTTTGAAAGTATTATCGCATGAGAGTCGTTTGAGGCATGATGTGATTGTTGGATGAGCGGAGTATGTGTTCCCTTTTGTGGTATATCGGATGGAAACTCGGACGTAAATTCCGTAGCCGATTCCGAATGGACGGTATTGCGGTCTGCACTCGGGATACAACGCCACGTACCACTTAAGAGACACATGTTTCGTCTCATCCAAATTATATTTGAGCATGTTATAATTCGTAGGTTGTTTATTTATTGTTTAAAGCATGATTTAGTTTAGTTTATTATTTAATTTTCAAAACATGATTATGTTATTTAGGCATGTTGTTTCTTTATTCTTTATGCATGATGTTTCATTTAGTTTATGATTAATGTTTAAATAGTTATTTGTTTATTTTGGTTTAATGGCTCAATATGCTCATTGTGTGATATTGCGTGTTTTTCGTTTAAAGACTTATTTTCGAGCATGCAAACTTAGATTAGGAGTTATCTTGATGAATACAAACTAGACATAGATTACCCTTGAGCATATATGTTGAATAGATTCGGTTAGTTTATTGCACAAATCATATCATCACAAGTGACATAAGTAAGGGACCATTCCGAACCCAACGGTTTGAGGTCTTCCCTTGCGAGGGGTGAGTGCGGCCTTAAATCTTTGTCCCGGTTCACACCGGGTGGCGACTCCATGTTATTTCGTACTCCCAACTAGGCCGTGAGTCTAGAACAGCGTCGTCAGTTTCTATGTCCTACAGTCTGGCGACTCCACTTGGGATATAGAATCCGCCCCGAAATAATGTCTTGTAATGTTTGGATTTGTGCTTTAATTAACCGTGTCTACTGTGGGTTGAAAGGGTTTAGTTAAAGGCATTGTCAGCGAGAGCCTTCATCACCGAGAGCCTTTGTCCGCACTCCCGTAAACCCACATGTGAACCTTAGTCGTAGAACTAGTAGAAATTATTATTATTAATTTTTTTTATTTTGATGTTTTGGACCGTCGTCATTTGGATCCGGTTGGACTTTTTGTCAAAAGATGTGAACTTGTTGGGCCATTTAAACTGGGACGAGTTCGTGTCCTTTGACAGTTGGGCCAGAAGCTTCTAAAATATCGGTGGGCCATTTTATGTTTGGGCCTCTTATCATTTGAAGTTGTTTAGCCATGTTATCGCAAAGTGTAAACCTGTTGGGCCTTTTCAACTAGGACAAGTTTGCACCGCGCAATAGTATGATTGAATACTTTAAAATGATAATGGGCCAACTAGTGTAAAAATTCTTAAATGGGCTTATATATTACATATATTGCACGTATCTCACGCATCTCATGCATACACGCATCATGTTAACCCCGTGTCTTAAAAGCCATCATAGATATCCGTTGGGTTAGAGAAGAAAAAAAAGGTTTGTCAATAGAAGTTTAGCAAACATGGATAGCGAGGAAAAAGAAATCGAGAAACAGAAAACCTCACGGCAATGATAGAAAGACCATTGGGGGGCCTTCAAAAAAAAGAAAAAAAAAAGAGAAAAGAAAAAGAAAAAAAAAGAAGAAGAAGAAAAAAAGAAAAAGAAAAAAAAAAGTTGTTTAGTCATTAATAGTTAGGCATAAGTCCGATGATGAAATCGTTTGCTTTAGGATGAAATCTTAGAAACGATAAACTCTTGATGTGCTTTTATCTGATGCTTTGAATTGTTGATCTATGCTAGACTCGTAAGCACTTCACTATAGGTTCTTAGCGGTGAAAACCTGAGTAGTTGGCAAGGTGACTAGTTGAAGAAATTGCGGGTCGATGAATGACCGTTTGCTTAGATGTCTATCCTGACTTGCTTGTGTTATGATGTGTGGTATGGTTGAAAAAAAAGTCTCTAAAGAAAAGAAATAAACCGCCTATAACCGATAAGCATGAAGCTACCCATGGGCGAGTATTAGGACCACCATGAGGAGAAATGCTACCTTAAATGGTAGGTGTGTTGAAAAAAAAAAAGAAAAAAAGAAAAAAAATAGAGATAAAGGAAAAGAAAAATGAAATCATACCACATTGAGCACGGAAAAGCAATTGCAGAGCATAACTGAGACATCTAGGTTGGTTTGACCCACCGATCCCGATTTTTGAAACGAAATCATTGAGTTGGCTTGCTTAAGGATTAAGCTGCGAAAGAACCTTTGCACACACACACTTTGAGTCTGGCATAAATCATTTATTCAAAAACTCAGATTTGAGTTGCATTGAGTGTCTTGAATGTTCTCTGGTTTCATTATTAGGCATTCCTTGAGGATGATAATATGTATAACTATTGGGACTATTTCATAGCATGTGATATAGTATGATGATATGGAAGGCCCCACCGTGTGGTTCATCTTAACCAAGTGAATACAGCGGAGAGTAGAAAGCTAAACCAAGACTGGGAGCGACCAGTCTACCACCCCGTGAATAAGAAGAATAACAAGAAATTGGGCCATGAGACCAAAGAGAAGACTGAGCAATCACGTGGAGAACTGGCAGAAGACCTAACCCAGCGGAATAGGAAATTCATTCATGCATGCATGCATACATGTAACATATTCTGCATTCTTTTTGTGTTTGTTTCGTTTTGTATTCACAGGTTTCAAAGAAGAAAAAGAGAAAGCGGCAAAGACAAGCCAACCAGAATCAGCAACATATGAGTAATAGTTTTGGGGATGAGTCCTAGGGTCGAGGCCCATATCAGCAGAGTTTTGGAATAAATCCGGGAAGGAATCCTAGGGACGAGGCCCACTTCAGCATCAGTTTTGGGGATGAGTCTCAGGGTCGAGGCCCATATCACTATCAGTTTTGGGGATGAGTCCTAGGGTTGAGGCCCATTGTATCACAAGCTAAGAATGGCAATCAGAGAATGGAGCAGGGTTCAAGAATGGAGCAGGCCCACATTTCAGTTCTGCCGGGTATGGCATTCTAGGGGCGAGGCCCACATTGGTTTAGTATTAGTTCTGCCGGGTATGGCATTCTGGGGGGTGAGGCCCACATAAGTTCAGTATCAGTTCTACCGGGTATGGCATTCTGGGGGCGAGGCCCACATTGGTTTAGTATTAGTTCTGTCGGGTATGGCATTCTAGGGGCGAGGCCCACATTGGTTCAGTATTAGTTCTGCCGGGTATGGCATTCTGGGGGCGAGGCCCACATTGGTTCAATATCAGTCTTGCCGGGTATGGCAATCTAGGGGCGAGGCCCACATTATTATCAGTATCAGTCTTGCCGGGTATGGCACTCTGAGGGCGAGGCCCACGTTAATTCAGAATCGGTCTTGCCGGTATGGCACTCTGAGGGCGAGGCCCACGTTAATTCAGAATCGGTCTTGCCGGGTATGGCACTCTGAGGGTGAGGCCCATATTAGCATCAGTATCAGCATGGGGGGGAGGCCCATATCAGTATCAACATAGGGGAGAGGCCCATATCAGTATCAGTTTGAGGGCGAGGCCCATATCAGTATCAGTTTGGGGTGAGGCCCACGTCAGTATCAGTTGAGGGCGAGGCCCACATCAGTATCAGTTTTGGGGCGAGGCCCACATTAGTATCAGTTTTGGGGCGAGGCCCACATCAGTATCAGTTATGGACGAGGCCCACATCAGTATCAGTTTTGGGGGCGAGGCCCACGTCATCAACAGTTTGAGGATGAGGTCATATTGTCAGCGGTATTGGGATGCGTCCCAGGGTCGAGGTGCCCACTACATCATCATATTGAGGGCGAGGTCCCTATTGTCAGCGGTATTGGGTCGAGGTGCCCAAATTCTCGGTTGTAGTTCCGAGATGCGTCCCAGGGTCGACGTGCCCACTACATCATCGGCTTGAGGGCGAGGTCCCTATTTTCAGCAGTGTTGGGTCGAGGTGCCCAGGGTCGAGGTGCCCCCGTTGTCGGTTGTAGTTCCGGGATGCGTCCCAGGGTCGAGGTGCCCACTACATCATCATATTGAGGGCGAGGTCCCTATTGTCAGCGATATTGGGTCGAGGTGCCCAGGGTCGAGGTGCCCCCGTTGTCGGTTGTAGTTCCGGGATGCGTCCCAGGGTCAAGGTGCCCACTACATCATCATATTGAGGGCGAGGTCCCTATTGTCAGCGGTATTGGGTCGAGGTGCCCAGGGTCGAGGTGCCCTCGTTGTCGGTTGCAGTTCCGGGATGCGTCCCAGGTTCGAGGGCCCACTGCATCATCATCACAGTTCACATTCGGTGGTTCGGGAACAAAGCCCAGAGGTCGAGGTGCCTCGCCACCATATCTACTACATCATCAAATCGGTTCGAAGCAGCGGGCAAACCAGGTGGCAGCTGGCGAGCCAGGTAAGTGAAAATGCATTGCACGTACTTTGATAGGATTGTCATTGTCACACACTGCACAAGTCCCATCAAAGTGGGGGCGACTGTAGACACTGCATTTTTACATATAAGTCCCGATGATGAGTCTCGTATGGAGACACTACCTCTTTGATTGTGAAAGCCGCGGGAAACAGACGTTGGAAGGGTAAAGTTGGAAATTAGCATTTGGTCGGATTTAACTCGCTTGTTTAGCTTCGGGTTCGCTTGTTGGACCTCCGTTTTAAAATTTAACCTTAGGCCAAGCCCATTAAATCACATCCAATAATAATTAAAACATTTAAAATATATGTCACAAATTAAACTAAAATAAATTAAAACTAATTAAATTAAATTAAAATAAATTAAATTAAATCTAAATTAAATTAAATTAAAACCAATTATAACCAATTAAATCAAAACCAATTAAATTGAAATTAAATTTAATAACTAAATCAAAACAAATTAAATAACTAAATTGAAATTTAATTAAAACTAAATCTAATTATTAAACCTAATTAAATTAAATCAAATTCCAAAATTAAATTAATCATTTCCAAAATTTAAAAATCACCTACCAAATTAAATTAAATCAATCACCTAATTTAAATAATTCACCACCTAAATTACATATTTCTTGCCTTAAATAATCAAATTAAATACACCTAATATTAATTGATTTTATTTCCTTTCAAAACCATGCACAAAACCATGTAAACCCTACATTCCCTCTCTATATAAACTACACAAATCTAACCCTAGGTTCATCTCTTCTCCCTTTGACGTTCTCTCTCTCGGCCATTGAATAAACCAACACAAAAAAACCTCATCAACGCCACTTGCCGAGCAGCCCCTTCCCCAAAACTGAACTATCGATACAAATAGCCACATGGACTACTGACCACCGACCAAGCTTATACACAGCAACAATCACAAAACCAACCCCACAAACTGCCTCATCGAACTGTAAAAAATCAGTAAAAGAAACCCTTCACAGCAGCCCCCCTCACCACGCCAAATAAGCCCTTCACGCATAGCCTCCTTCAATCCAAAAACACGTGAACCATCACCCCCTTCAAGCAAGCAGCGGCCACAAACCTAGCCGACTCTAAACCTAATCTTTCTCTGTTCTTCACCGTGACAACATGCACAAACCAACGTGATAACCAGACTCAAAGCGTCCCTCACTCTCCATTCTCTCCATGCACAGCAGCCCACCAAACCTAGCAATCCACCGATCAAAACAAACACACATACAAAACCCTAAACAAATCTGAAGACTTCACGACCAATCAACGCACAAACATTCAGCCACTCCACGCCACATACCCCTTGCTTCACGCCACTGCCACTCAGTTCACAAACCAAACTCAAAGCGTCCCTCACTAGCCCTCACAGCAAGCTTCAAGCCAACACCCTTCACACCAGCCAACTCTCACACAAAACAGCCAGCAAGCCACATTGAATCCCCTCCAAAAACAGCTCAATCGACGTAAAAAGCCCCCTAATCAGCAGCCCCCATTGACGCCATAAAACCCAGTAAACCACCTCAGTTCACCCCTAAAAAATAGCCCTTAAATCACGTCCTAAACACCACCCACAACAACCCTTGTTTCACGTCATTAGCCACCCACAACAACCCTTGTTTCAACGCATAAGACCCTCACATACTGCCCTTGTTTCAACGCGTAACACCCTCACATACTGCCCTTGTTTCACGTCAGTAGCTACCCTCACATACTGCCTTTGTTTCACGTCATTAGCCATCCACAACAACCCTTGTATCACGCCCATTCAGCCCTCCACAAACTTCTTCCACTCACGCAAATGAACCCCCCACAAACTGCTTCCACTCACGCAAAGAACAGCCCTGAAACAGTCCAGAATTCGCCCCCAAAACTGCACCAAAAACAGTCCCCAAAACCGCACAAAACAGCCCCAAAACAGTCCCCGAATACCGCAAACAGTAACTAAACCCAACGACCAGAAAAACTGCATCTTTACCACCGAAAACCGAGACCACAAACAGCAGAGAAACGGAGCGAAAACAACAACCGAAACAGCGAACCAGTGAGAAAAGACGTTGAGTTAGCGAAATCGAAAAAGTAGCAGATCATTCACACTTCCGACGACCGTGTAACGCCCTTTCGTGAGACGACAAAAGAGGTTAGACCTGAGGGCACCTTTTCACTTATCTTCTTTCGTTTTATTTTATTTATTTTGAAAGTATTATCGCATGAGAGTCGTTTGAGGCATGATGTGATTGTTAGATGAGCGGAGTATGTGTTCCCTTTTGTGGTATATCGGATGGAAACTCGGACGTAAATTCCGTAGCCGATTCCGAATGGACGGTATTACGGTCTACACTCGGGATACAAAGCCACGTACCACTTAAGAGACACATGTTTCGTCTCATCCAAATTATATTCGAGCATGTTATAATTCGTAGGTTGTTTATTTATTGTTTAAAGCATGATTTAGTTTAGTTTATTATTTAATTTTCAAAGCATGATTATGTTATTTAGGCATGTTGTTTCTTTATTCTTTATGCATGATGTGTCGTTTAGTTTATGATTAATGGTTAAATAGTTATTTGTTTATTTTGGTTTAATGGCTCAATATGCTCATTGTGTGATATTACGTGTTGACCGGCGTAAACACACGCGTATAACGCAAGCGCACGTATCGTTCAAGTAGTATAAAAATATCGATCCCACGAGGACTTAATTCCTACTATTGTTATTAATTATTGAATCTATTTATTTACAAATATCTAATTGAGGGATAAGAGAATGATTGCTTGATTGATTTGGTTGATTGTAGTTTTGCAAAATAAATAAATAAATAAAAAGACAAAAGAAAATACTAAGGAAAATAATAAAAGACACAAAGATCTAGTGTTGTGAATCATTCTAATATCATTTAAAAGATGAAGTGGTTATTTCATGTTTGTGTAATAAATCAGTTTACTAACCTGGAACACTAAATTATGCAAAAGCCTCTGTCGATGGTCAGACACAAATACCCAGTTTAACTCAATTGAACGATATGTCTTTGTCAACCAAATTATATGGATTCATTAAGTTTAAGTGCCAATTATGGCTACCCCCGCCCGACAGGTATATGTCTATCCTGTAAGGAAATCTATTAAGTGTTATCTATCTTCAATGAAGATCGTGGGCTATTAAGTTTAAGGCTGAAACCTAAAATCCCTATGTCTAGTTCATTTTAGATTTACCATATCAATCTTATTGGTGATCAGACAACAAGAAGCATTAAGCTTAAAACTTAATAAGTAAACCTTTAAATTACCCAAACTATAAAATAACCCCTTATAAACCGGTGATATTAGAATTCATCACAACCCCAGATAACTAACACATAACTAGGGCTAATAAAAACTTAAAAGTAAAAGACATAAAGTAAAAGCTGAAAAGTAAAATAAAATAAAATGCTAAGGTAAAAGGAATTACTTTGACTACTACTAATTTAGATATCTCCCATAAAAAAATATATAAACTTGTGATAATATTACCAACCGACCAGTCTGGCGGTATCCTGATTAATTAAATTAAGTCCAACCAGCCATTAAGGCGGTAATATTTGTCCATAAACCAGCCATAAAGGCGGAACCAAAATTAAATTACCAACCGACTAATTTGGCGGTATCCTTGATTAGTCAGGTTTAAACCAGATTAAAATTAATTTACCAACCGACCAATATAGCGGTATCATTTTTAAGTCAATATTTTAAACAGTGAATATATTATTTTTAAGGGAGATTAATCTAAATAGTAACAGTAAAAGAATTACCTTTCACCCTAGCTGGAGAAGTTACATACTCATAGTGAATAGTAAAAACTATAAAAAGTAAAAAGTAAAAAGTAAATTACTATTATTACAAAACGTAATTAAAATTATTTACAAAACTAAAAACTAAAAAAAACTAAAAACTAAAAGAAACTAGAGAGAGAAACTCTCTCTTTATATAGAATAGAAGAGAGAGAGTGGTACAACAAAATCTGAAATCTCGAGCTGAATTTATAGGCCTCGGTGGGGTTCCAGAGTCGCGACGCCAGGGCCTCTGGCGTCGCTACGCCAGCTTTTGTCGACGTGGCACGCTCTGGTTCGTCGGTTTACAGATTCTGGATAAGCTGATAAGGTGACACGTGGCAGAGTGGTTGGGCTTCAATTATTGTGATGAGATTCTTATCCGCCACATGTCAGATAAGGATTAGTGTGGGAACACAGAAATCTGGGCGACGCATGCTGTCCCGGGCTCGCGGTCCGGTAGGGAGTACGGAGTAGCCACGGGGGACTAAACCGGAGAATAATGGAGTCGCCACCCGATGTGAACCGGGAAAAATGAGATTTAAGGCCGCACTCACCCCTCGCAAGGGAAGACCTCAAACCGTTGGGTTCGGAATGGTCCCTTACTTATGCCACTTGTAATGACAGGATTTATGTAATAATTTAATCAGGCTTAAGTAGCACTTATTTCCAAGAGTATCATGCTTCTAAATTCACAGGTACAAAATAAAACTTATACATACATTTCACATATATCTCACATCTAAGAACACATGCCTGAAAATACCTCAAAGTAACAACGAACATACAACTTCATTCAGCATATCATATTCATGAAAAACACAAGCATACATAATAACCGCACAAGCATACATGTGAGCACTTTTCCAAGTGATACGTGGAATTGTATCCCAAGTACATACCGCATTACCGTCCATTCGGAATCGGCTACGGAATTTATGTCTGGGTTTCCATCCGATATATCACAAGAAATAATAATCCAAAGTCATCATGGCATAGGTATATGAATCGTAATGCGTTAAATCAAGACTAAGGCAAATGACGCAACTAATGGAATAAACATGCTTTTCATTATTATGTGCACAAAGATAAGAACGACTATGTGTGGTTCCATAAAAAAATCACCTAAGAAACAATTATACATGGCATGTGATGAATATGTCTCAGTTCAGTGTGTTCGCGTTCGTGTAGCGTTCGTAAACGCGTTCGAACTGTAAACAGAAGGTTCGCGTTCGTATGGCGTTTGATAACGCGTTCGAACGGAAATGAAACAGAATGCTCACGTTCGTATGGCGTTTGTTAATGCGTTCGGATGGAAATGAAACAGAATGCTCACGTTCGTATGGCGTTCGTGAACGCGTTCGAACGGAAATGAGACCTGATGCATGATAAGGCAAAATGCATACGCGTTCGAGTTGCGTTCGTAAACGCGTTCAAACGGGAACAGACCTGATGCATGAAATGAGACGCAATACATAAACAACAAAATAAAGGGGCACAGCGAATTACTGCCGTAAAGGTGGCCTTTTGGGGCTCTTGGTCTCTCAAAGAGAGGACCTTTAGACCAATATACTAAGCCCATGCGCGTCACATCACAACACATGAAATAAAGATAATAAAAATGTAGGACTTCGTATGCCCAATTGAGCGTACATTCAACCCAAACACAGTTCTTCCAGCGCAGCGAAGTAGTGTCACAAAGGTGGCCTTTTAGGCTATTCGTCTCTCAAATAGAGGACCTTTGGACTAACTCACTAAGCCCATGCGCTCGATCGCATCATACATACAAAAATAGAGCCAATCATATCAAAACCAAGTATGCCCGGTTGAACATATCTTACATCCAATCCGAACACACATCGACCGGCGCGGTGAAGCATCGTGGTAAAGGGTTTTAACCCCTCCCCATAAGGGATCTTTCATTCCACTTATTAAGCCCATGCGCTTGATTGAACCATGCATAAAAAGATAAAGACAATAATATCAAACTAAGTATGCCCAATTGAACGTATCTTGCATCCAACCGAACACATCAACCGCGCGGCAAAGCATCGTGGTAAAGGGCTTTAGCCCCTCCCCATAGGGGATCTTTCATTCCACTTACTAAGCCCATGTGCTCGATTGAATCATGCATAAATAAAAAACATACAGAATTCAAGTGACGAAAAATAAATAAACAAAAGCAACACAAAACAAAAGAGGGTGCCGTTTACTCAAGCGGTACGTGGAGTTGTGTCCCGAGTACAGATCATATTACCGTCCATTCGGAATAGGCTATGAAATTTATGTCCGGGTTTCCATCCGATATACCGTGAGAGTTGACACGTCTCTCATTTTATTCCACAGCCACAACATACTACATCTCATAATTCATGCATATTTATTTACTCAAAGGCCATAAAATGCAACATGACAATCACACAAGAAATATTTAAGAAATAGTACAAAAGCGAGTGTGAAAGATACCCTCAGGTCTAACCTTTTAGCCAACTTCCAGGCTTCCGTTTCACGGATGTCGGAAGGGTACAGCTCCTCAACTTCTCCGGTTCACTGGTTCAGCGTCCTAGCTCACTGCTTTGCTGTTTGGACTCCGTTCTGCTACTGTTCGGCCTCTGTTTTGCTGCTCACTGTTCAGGTCACATGTTTTGACGTTTCCACGGACTGTTCCGAGTTTTTGTGTGGGTTCTTCATGCAGTTGTGTGTGATTATTGTAAAGATTATGAATGCAGTTTTTATGTTACTGTTTTTAAGGTTTTTAGGGACTATTTTAAGAGGATTTGGACTGCTGTTTTAAGGAGATTCAGGGGCTGTTTAGGCTTGTTTTAGGGGGGGTGCAGGGGCTGCTGTGTAGGCGTGAATGTGGCTTTTGTTTTGGTGGTTATTTTTGGTGGTGTATAGGCGTTTAGGGGGCTGGTTTTGAGTGTTTATTAAGGGGTGTTTCAGTGGTTGTAAGGGTTGTATGGGGGGATGTGTTCTTGGTGAAGGAGGGGATTGTTTTGATTCGGCTAAGGAGGATTATTGCTTGTGGTGGTCTCGATTTTGAAGGATTTTGGTGTTCTGGATTCGGCTAATGGTGAGTTTGGTTTGTTTTGGATTCGGCTATGGTGGTTGTTGGTACTCTTGTTGTCTTGGCTATGGAGGAGATCGTTAGGGCTCTTTGTTCTCTTTTTGTGTATATGTGAAGTGTCTTGACGTGTTGGGCGTGTATTAGAGAGAGTGGAGAGATGGTGTGGCTAGGTTAATGCATGTTTATATAGAAGAGAGCTAGGGTTTGCCCTTGTCTCACAAGGAAGAGATCTAGTTTCCAAATTATGAGTCCTAAGGATGGTATACACAAGATTGATGGGGGACAAAATATTTTAAATTAGGAAGTCAACTATTTTAAATTGGTGGTAGATGTCTTATTAGATTAGGAAGTCAAATATTTGATTGGTTTTAATTGGTTAGGATTGATTTTAATTAGACATGACATCTTTTTATTTAGTATGTGATTTGTTTAGTAGGAAGTTAATATTTTGATTATCTTTATTAGGTATGATTATATTTTGGTTTTATTTAATTGGTAAATGGTTTAAATATTTTATTTAATGTTTAATGTTTAGTTTAATTAAATTGGGATGTGTTTTATGGGCTTTGGGGAGCTAAATGGGCTGGGGTGTGAGGCTAGCAGCAAAACCAGAATTACCGACACCGTTCGAACGCTTCCTCGAACGCGACACGAACGCCCGCAATCTGTTTGCCGTTCGAACGCATACACGAACGCAGCACGAACGAAAACAGTGAACCTTGTTTATTCTGAATTTCCCCTTCCGATATCCGTTTCCCGCGGCTTCCGTGACTCAAAAGGTAGTGCCTCCAAATGAGACTCATCATCGGGTTTCACATGCAAAAATGCAATGCCTACAGTCGCCCCCACTTTGATGGGGCTTGTGCAGTGTGTGACAGTGACAGTCCTATCAAAGTCTATGCAATGCATTTTTTTACTTACCTGGTTAGCTAGCTGTCTCGAGCTGAGCTGGTACTGCAGTGGACCTCGATCCTGAGACGCATATCGATACTGTGATTATGTGGGCCTCGCCCACAAAAATGATGTGATGTGGAGCTTCGTTCCTCAGCCGATATGGGCTCGCCCCCAAGCTGACATGATGTGATGTGGAGCCTCGCTCCCCAGCCGATATGGGCCTCGCCCCCAACCTGGTACAATGTGGAGCCTCGCTCCTCAGCCGATATGGGCTTCGCCCCCAAGCTGATATAATGTGATGTGGAGCCTCGCTCCTCAACCGATATGGGCCTCGCCCCCATGCTGGTACAATGTGGAGCCTCGCTCCTCAGCCGATATGGGCTTTGCCCCCAAGCTGATATAATGTGATGTGGACTTCGCCCTCCGAGACCCATACCCGGAACTTAACTTCATTGGGACCTCAATCTTCAGATTACTGCCCAGATCAAATACTGTGCTTTTACTATCTCTGATTGGCTTACTGCTCGCTCTTTTCCGTCTTCAACACCTGTTTACACAAAACAGAACAAACAAAAAAATATGCAATATAGGTTACGTGTATGCATGTATGCAGGAGTTTTCTTATTCCGTTGGGTTAGGTCTTCCACTGGCGACCAAGTCTTCTCAAGCAAAGTACAACTTCAACCTGTCGACATTGATTGGTTCTGTGAATTCATTTCCCTCGAGGTCTGACAACTTCACTGCTCCATTTCCCATGAATTTCTGAACGATGTAAGGTCCTTCCCAGTTTGGCCTGAATTTCCCTCTCGGATCTGTCGTCGACGGCCTCGACTGCTTAAGTACCAAATCACCATTTCTGATCTTTGTGGGACGTACTTTCTTGTTGAAGGCCCGGGCCAGTCTCTTCTGATACAACTGCATGTGATGTAAGGCTCTTATCCTTTTCTCGTCCAAAAGTGCTAACTGATCAAATCTCTGTGCGGCCCATTCTGACTCAGGTAACTCTGTCTCTGCTAATACCCTCATAGACTGTATTTCCATTTCCACCGGCAGTACCGCTTCCATCCCGTACACTAAAGAGTAAGGTGTTGCACCCGTTGCTGTTCTGACTGACGTTCTGTACCCCCACAAGGCATACGGTAGTCTCTCAGCCCAATCCCTGCAGTTCTCTGTCATCTTAGCCAAAATTGTCTTTACAGTCTTGTTGGCTGCCTCAACTGCCCCATTCGCTTGTGGCCTGTAAGGTGATGACTTATGATGGCCTATCCCGTACCTTTGTAGCATTGCCTTTGTCTCTCCTTGAAACTGTACCCCATTGTCCGTGACCACGTGGTGCGGCATACCATACCGACAAATGAGGTTCCGTGCTATGAACTTGGCCATCTGTTTTGCTGTAACGTTCCGGAACGACTCAGCTTCTACCCATTTTGAGAAGTAATCCACTGCTACTACTATGAAGCGATGCCCATTAGATGCATTCGGTCGAATTTCCCCGATCATGTCAATCCCCCATGCTGAGAACGGCCATGGCTCTGACAGCCCGTGCAACTCTGTATGTGGCAGATGACTCAGATTGCCATGTATCTGACAGTCGTGACAGTGCTTTACCATCCTTGCGCAGTCTGTCTCCATAGTCGACCAATAAAACCCCTGTCTCACTATCTTGCGGGACAAGTTCAACCCATTCATGTGCGGACCACATACCCCGGCATGTACCTCTTCCATCACTTTCTGAGCTTCTTCTTTTCTCAAACATTTCAACTGAATGCCGTTTGCTTGCCTTTTGTACAGTTCCCCTTTTAAGATCACATACTGGGAAGCCAACTTCTGAATGGCTATTCTGTCTTTTCTGCCTGCCCCTTCCGGGAGTTCACCATATTCCAGATACCTCTGGATGTCATAATACCAAGGTTTACCATCGTCGACCTCAACTCCCAGAATTCTTTCTATCTCATAAACAGGTCTGCTCGCTGTTGTCAGTATCAACGGTCTCATCACTAACTTTTCTGGATTTTCCCAAGTTGCTGCAAGTGTAGCCAATGCATCTGCCATCTGATTCTCTTCTCTCGGTAAGTGCTGAAACTTACACTCGGGGATAACCTGTGCCAACTTTCTGAGGTGAAAAAGGTAAGGTTTCAACCGTTCTTCTTTCAATTCCCATTCTCCTCGCATCTGCTGGACTACCAACATAGAATCTCCGTAGACTTCCACACTCCGGCCTTCAAGGCTATCAATGCTGTCAACCAAAAGCACATGCTTCATACTCGGCCATGTTATTAGTCACTCTGAATGTCAACCTCTTGGCTAAAGGCAAAGTCTCCCCTTCGGGGGTCACTATCACGATTCCAATTCCAGCTCCCTTGTAATTCACTGCTCCGTCGAAATACATCTTCCATCTCTGAACTGTTATTGCTTGATCTCTTCATCTGGAAATTCAAACTTATACTGATCCCCCTCAACAGGTTGCATTGCCAGAAACCGCTACTGCTCGCCCTTTGATCACTTTGGAGGTGAGATATTCAATGTCAAACTCTGTCAGCAATACCAACCATCTGCCCAACTTTCCCACTAGTGAAGGCACCGAATGAAGATACTTCAGAGGATTCTCCTTGCCACTACCTGGATCTTGTATGACTGGAAGTAATGCCGCAATTTTCTGGAAGCCCATACCACTGCAAGACAGATCTTCTCAACTTCTTGATACCGAGCCTCATACGGGAGCATCTTCTTACTCAGATAATAGACTGCATGTTCTACCCCTGTCTCATCTGCCTGTACCATCATTGCCCCCAGTGTTCTGATTCTATAGCCAAATACAATATCAAAGGTCTGCCCGGCCTCGGAGGTTTCAATACATGAGGCTTTACAAGTACTCTCTGATCTTGTCGAAGGCTGTCTGACACCGTTCATTCCATCTCACTGGCTGATCTTTTCTCAACAGTTTGAAGATAGGCTCACATACTGATGTCAACTTGGCGATGAACCGACTGATGTACTGAATCTTTCCCAAGAATGCTCTGACTTCTTTTTCTGTCTTCGGTGCAGGCATTTCTGTGATTGCCTTGATCTTCTCGGAGTCTACCTCTATTCCGCCCATTCCCACTGTGTGACCAAGCAATTTCCCTGATGTCACCCCAAACACACATTTCTTGGGATTTAGCCGCAGGTTATATCTGTCAACTCTCTGAAGGAACCTTTCCAGTGCTTCAATATGCCCAACTCTTGTCTCTGATTTCACCATCATGTCATCCACATACACCTCAATCTCTTTGTGCATTAAGTCGTGGAAAAGTGTGGTGGCCATCCGCTGATAGGTAGCCCCCGCATTCTTAAGCCCAAACGGCATAACCTTGTAACAATAAGTACCCCACTCGGTAACAAATGCAGTCTTGTGTTTATCTTCTTGCCATGAGAACCTGATTGTAACCTGAAAACCCGTCTGCAAATGAATACATAGCAGATAAAGCCGCGCTATCAACCAGAACATCTATATGCGGCGGCAAAGGAAAATCATCTTTCGGGCAAGCTTTGTTGAGATCTCTGTAGTCTACACACATTCTGACCTTCCCATCTTTCTTCGGCACCGGCACTATATTAGCCAACCACTCGGGATATTTTACTACTTCCAAGAACCCCACATTATCTGTTTCTTAACTTCCTCTCTGACTTTCTCAGCCCATTCTGGTCGCATCCGTCGGAGTTTCTGTTTTACTGGCCTCATATTCGGATAAGTTGGTATCGTGTGTTGGGCAATGTTTCTGTCTACCCCAGGCATGTCCTCATAGGACCAAGCAAACACTTTGGCATATCTGACCAACACTTCTTCTAGTTTCTCCCTCTCTTCGGAGGTTACTTCACTTGCAATCAGAATTTCCTTGGGGTTCTCAAGTGTACCCAAGTTAAATGCAGTAGTTCTGGCCGAACTGATATCAAATATGCTTGATTCGTGCAGAGCAAATGGAAATGACTCAGGCAAGTAAGCAAAAGAAATGTCTTTATTATTGGATAATGCGGAAGTACATTCAAACAAATCAGGAAGGTAAATGTCTTCATCATCTATAGACACTTCTTCCTCTGCAATCAGATCTTCCTCAGGCTTTTCGTCCTCTCCCAGAGTCAGGCTTTCCAACTTCATCAATTCTTCTTCCCAATTCTCTGCTTCCACAGCTTCTTTAACCAGCGGTTTCTCACCCAACAAATCCTGGAAGATCTCAAATCCCGGTACCACAATTCCATTAACTTCCACAGGTTCAGGCTCCCCTTGATATCCTGAAGCTTTCACAAAACATTCCATCAGTTTCAGGCCCTTTTTCTTGACCTTTGGTTTTTCTTCATCAGACTTATACCCCAAACCTTTCCGAGTGGTCTGTCCTCTGAAATCTGGCAATTTTGAACCTTCACCCGGTTCAAACTTCATTTTCTCCATAATCCTAGCCACCCTAGGATCCACCCATTCCTCAAAAGTAGCTGACACCTGAAACCTTGTGAAAGGTTGTATCTCCAAGGCAGCCACGACATTATCTACCTCAGCCCGGATAGTAACAACTTCTCCCTCATACGGGAACTTGATCATCTGATGCAAAGTGGAAGGCACGCCCCCAAGTTTGTGAAACCAAGGCCTTCCCAACAATAAGGCAAAAATGGCTGGGATGTCCAGCACTGTGAACTCAACCTCATCTTCAATCGGTCCTACCTTGACCATAGCCACAAAGGTACCCTCAACTCCCCTTTTACTATCATCATAAGCCTTAATGGTCATACTGGAGGGGTCCAAGTCTGTTGCTTTCATACCTAATCTTGCCAGAATTTTCAGCGGACACACATTGATGGACGAACCGTCATCCACCATCACACATGAAGTTTTCTTGCCCATCACTTCGGCCCTGATAAATATAGGCCTATTATGATTTCTCCCCTCCTGCGGGAGTTCATTCTCAGAAAAAGATATCTGCAAAGCTTCTTTCTGAACTGACCCAACAAACATTGCAGGGTTGGCGTCTTCTGGTACCACAATTTTGCTCAAGGCCTCAACCATGGCCTGTCTATGCTCTCGGGATGCACATAACAGTTCCCAGATACTCACTTGTGCTCTAGTTTCCTCAATTGCCTCAGCACTATATCCCCCTCAGTATTTTCTGCAGTCTCAACCACTTCTCTACCATCTGTCAAAACTCCCTTACCCTTCTCCGCCATATCATTGTAAAAGCGACCGCTACGCGTCATTCCCCTTACTTCTTCCTCATCACTGCTAGAGAAATCAAGCCAAAAGCTTTTCCCCTGCTCTGCCTCATCTTCACTAGTACTATCCCAGATTCCAAGGCAAAAGGCTTGAGGGTGGAAGGATTTTAGGACAAGGTCTTCTGGGAGGCCAGAATTGATCATGTAGGCTGGTGGGGTACGGCTCGGTAATTGGGTAAGGGGTTTCTGTGTTGTGTCTGGTTGTTCGGTTTCGGGGTCAGGTATCTTTTTGGAGTCAATGAGGTCTTGGATCTCGTGGCGCAGTCGGGCACAGTTGTCAGTGTCATGGCCCTTCTGCTGATGGAAATAACAGTAAAGGTTGAGATTGAAATGTGGTGGTGGTGGGTTTGGGATAGGTTTGGCTTCTAAAGGCTTTAAAAGCCTTGCCTCTTCAGTTTCTCTAGCACTTTTGACAGGGTCTTCCCAAGTTAGAAAACTGTCGGTTCCGGATAGCGGCAATCTCAGCAGAAACGGGCTTTGCTCCCGATGTTCCCCCAATGGGCCTCCTGTTCAGACCATAGAATTTTCTATTCTCGGCCTCTTCTTCCTCAATGTCCATGACAGTTTCCCTCAACTGCCGAAAATCAGTAATCATGGAGGTCATCCTCCTCAGCTTCCCATAGATGGAGGGCTTGGTGCCCTTGATGATCATTTTAATCTGGTCCTTCTCTGAGGGCCTAGTCTGCATTTTCAACAACTGACCCCTCCATCGGTCCACGTACTCCTTAAAACTCTCCTCCGATTTCTGCTTAACATTCTCCAGATCGCGGAGTGACAGATCGATCTCTAGGTCAGTGACATACTGCTTCAGGAAAGCATCAGCTAACTCCCTCCAATCTTCCTTTACTTTCTTCTCCAAGCTGTGGTACCACACCACGGGAGCTCCTTCAAGCGACATTCCAAACATTTTCTGCACTTGGCGCTGAGACAGGCCAACTGAACTCATGACTGATACAAACTGTCGGAGATGCACCCTTGGATCCCCATTCCCGTTAAACTTAGCCATATCAGGCATCTTGAACTGTGCCGGCAACTGTTCCTCGAAAGTCAGTGTGTCATAATCCAGCAGATCCTCATTCTTACCCCTCATCTTGCGGGTAACCGACTCAACCTGATCCCGGAGTTTCTGTAACTCTGCCTGAGACCCAGATACTCTGCCTGCTGCATACTCTGCCATATCATCATCAAAAGCGGGGGTATCATCCCCCAATCTGTTCGGAGATTCCTCTTGCCTCACATCCCCAGAATTAACCCCGGCACGAGACCCAGCTATACCAGCCATAGCAGTAGTCAAAGCCTGCAACTGTTCAGTGATCTTGGCGAGACCGTTCTCTAACTGATCCATACGGGACACCTCATTATCGGATTCACTCATACTTGTTCTTTTAGTGAGTCTTGTCCCTTCTCTAACCCAAACGGTATCTATGATGTCTTTTTGAGACATAGATAGTGTTAACATGATATATGTATGTATGAGGTGCATGAGATGCATGTAACATATATAACATACTAAATCAATTATAACTCTCAAGCAAATCGGCCCGTTATCATTTTAGAATCTTTCGGGCTAATTGTCATAGGAGTGAACCCATCCCAGTTTAAATGGCCCAATGAGTTCACATCTCATGACAAGGTGCCCGACTAAACCCAAATGGTAACGTTCCGAACACAATCACAAAGTGGCCCATCAATCACTTAGAAGCCTTTGGCCCAATAGTCATGAAATACGTTCTTGTCCCAGTTTAAATGGCCCAACAAGCCCATATCCCATGATAAATGGTCCAAATGGATCCAAACAACGATGTTCCCAAACACAAGCATAGAAGAAAGATGATGCAAACATGACATAATAATTTCTACAATAATGGCCTATCAACATTTCAGAAGCTTTTGGCCTAATAGTCATAAGGTGTGAACTTGCCCCAGTTTAAATGGCCCAGCAAGCCCGCATTTCTGACAATAGTCCAACTGCATCCAAATGAGGATGGTCCACAAGCACATATTCAAGGAAATAATTGTTACTTTAGCCAACCCGGTCTATGGGTGGGTAGCAAGAGTATAGACAAAGGCTCTCACCGGCGAAGGATGGCCCACAACTAGGTCTCCCCACTCAAGGGTTCGAGCAACCAAGTGAGCGCACCCTTTTTTATACACTAAGGTACGTGCCAATGAGCTATGGTGTGTGACGGACTGTCAAATGGATTTCCCGTTGTAGATTCCCCAGAGGGAAGGTGGAGCGAGGCTCACTTAAATACCCAAGCCTCTTAGGCTCTTATCGCTTGTTGTCAGGAATAAACAACGAGTCCTCCAAATTAGTCCATCACAATAGGCTACGAGTAGATGGCTATCTAGGTGCCTTCACAGCTTTTCCTTCTAGAAAGGTAGTGAATGAAGGAAGACACCAAACCATTACCTAGCCTCAAAATGCCTTTGATTAAACCCTCACTTTATCCACTATAGACACGGTCAATTAAAACATAAATCCAAACATCACAAGTCAATATTTCGGGGCCGATTCTCTATCCCCAGTGGAGTCGCCAGACTGTGGAACACAGAAATCTGGGCGACGCATGCTGTCCCGGGCTCGCGGCCCGGTCGGGAGTACGGAGTAGCCACAGGGGACTAAACGGAGAATAATGGAGTCGCCACCCGGTGTGAACCGGGAAAATGAGATTTAAGGCCGCACTCACCCCTCGCAAGGGAAGACCTCAAACCGTTGGGTTCGGAATGGTCCCTTACTTATGCCACTTGTAATGACAGGATTTATGTAATAATTTAATCAGGCTTAAGTAGCACTTATTCCAAGAGTATCATGCTTCTAAATTCACAGGTACAAAATAAAACTTATACATACATTTCACATATATCTCACATCTAAGAACACATGCCTGAAAATACTCAAAGTAACAACGAACATTCAACTTCATTCAGCATATCATATTCATGAAAAACACAAGCATACATAATACCGCACAAGCATACATGTGAGCACTTTTCCAAGTGATACGTGGAATTGTATCCCAAGTACAGACCGCATTACCGTCCATTCGGAATCGGCTACGGAATTTATGTCTGGGTTTCCATCCGATATATCACAAGAAATAATACTCCAAAGTCATCATGGCATAGGTATATGAATCGTAATGCGTTAAATCAAGACTAAGGCAAATGACGCAACTAATGGAATAAACATGCTTTTCATTATTATGTGCACAAAGATAAGAACGACTATGTGTGGTTCCATAAAAAAATCACCTAAGAAACAATTATACATGGCATGTGATGAATATGTCTCAGTTCAGTGTGTTCGCGTTCGTGTAGCGTTCGTAAACGCGTTCGAACGGTAAACAGAAGGTTCGCGTTCGTATGGCGTTTGATAACGCGTTCGAACAGAAATGAAACAGAATGCTCACGTTCGTATGGCGTTTGTTAGCGCGTTCGGACGGAAATGAAACAGAATGCTCACGTTCATATGGCGTTCGTGAACGCGTTCGAACAGAAATGAGACCTGATGCATGATAAGGCAAAATGCATGCGCGTTCGAGTTGCGTTCGTAAACGCGTTCAAACGGGAACAGACCTGATGCATGAAATGGGACGCAATACATAAACAACAAAATAAAGGGGCGCGGCGAAGTACTGCCGTAAAGGTGGCCTTTTGGGGCTCTTGGTCTCTCAAAGAGAGGACCTTTAGACCAACATACTAAGCCCATGCGCGTCACATCACAACACATGAAATAAAGACAATAAAAATGTAGGACTTCGTATGCCCAATTGAGCGTACATTCAACCCAAACACACTTCTTCCAGCGCAGCGAAGTAGTGTCACAAAGGTGGCCTTTTAGGCTCTTCGTCTCTCAAATAGAGGACCTTTGGACTAACTCACTAAGCCCATGCGCTCGATCGCATCATACATACAAAAATAGAGCCAATCATATCAAAACCAAGTATGCCCGATTGAACACATCTTACATCCAATCCGAACACACATCAACCGGCGCGGCAAAGCATCGTGGTAAAGGGTTTTAACCCCTCCCCATAAGGGATCTTTCATTCCACTTACTAAGCCCATGCGCTTGATTGAACCATGCATAAAAAGATAAAGACAATAATATCAAACTAAGTATGCCCGATTGAACGTATCTTGCATCCAACCGAACACACATCAACCGGCGCGGCAAAGCATCGTGGTAAAGGGCTTTAGCCCCTCCCCATAGGGGATCTTTCATTCCACTTACTAAGCCCATGCGCTCGATTGAATCATGCATAAATAAACAACATACAGAATTCAAGTGACGAAAAATAAATAAACAAAAGCAACACAAAACAAAAGAGGGTGCCGTTTACTCAAGCGGTACGTGGAGTTGTGTCCCGAGTACAGATCATATTACCGTCCATTCGGAATCGGCTATGAAATTTATGTCCGGGTTTCCATCCGATATACCGCGAGAGTTGACACGTCTCTCATTTTATTCCACAGCCACAACATACTACATCATAATTCATGCATATTTATTACTCAAAGGCCATAACATGCAACATGACAATCACACAAGCAATATTTAAGAATAGTACAAAAGCGAGTGTGAAAGATACCCTCAGGTCTAACCTTTTAGCCAACTTTCAAGCTTGCGTTTCACGGACGTCGGAAGGGTACTCTGGTTCAACTCTCAACTTCTCCGGTTCATGGTTCAGGTCCTAGCTTTTGCTTGCTGTTTGAACTCCGTTCTGCTCCTGTTCGGCCTCTGTTTTGCTGCTCACTGCTCAGGTCACCTGTTTTGACGTTTCCACGAACTGTTCCGAGTTTGTGTGGGTTCTTAGTGCAGTTGTGTGTGATTATTTTAAAGATTATGAATGCAGTTTTATGTTACTGTTTTTAAGGTTTTTAGGGACTGTTTTAAGAGGATTTGGGCTGCTGTTTTAAGGTGATTCATGGGCTGTTTAGGCGTGTTTTAGGGGGGGTGCAGGGGCTGCTGTGTAGGCGTGTGAATGTGGCTTTTGTTTTGGTGGTTATTTTTTGTGGTGTATAGGCGTTTAGGGGGCTGGTTTTGAGTGTTTATTAAGGGGTGTTCAGTGGTTGTAAGGTTGTATGGGGGGATGTGTTCTTGGTGAAGGAGGGGAGTGTTTTGATTCGGCTAAGGAGGATTATTGCTTGTGGTGGTCTCGACTTTGAAGGATTTTGGTGTTCTGGATTCGGCTAATGGTGAGTTTGGTTTGTTTTGGATTCGGCTATGGTGGTTGTTGGTGCTCTTGTTGCTCGGCTATGGAGGAGATCGTTAGGGCTCTTTGTTCTCTTTTTGTGTATATGTGAAGTGTCTTGACGTGTTGGGCGTGTATTAGAGAGAGTGGAGAGATGGTGTGGCTAGGTTAATGCATGTTTATATAGAAGAGAGCTAGGGTTTGCCCTTGTCTCACAAGGAAGAGATCTAGTTTCCAAATTATGAGTCCTAAGGATGGTATACACAAGATTGAGGGGGGACAAAATATTTTAAATTAGGAAGTCAACTATTTTAAATTGGTAGATGTCTTATTAGATTAGGAAGTCAAATATTTGATTGGTTTTAATTGGTTAGGATTGATTTTAATTAGGCATGACATCTTTTAATTTAGTATGTGATTTGTTTAGTTAGGAAGTTAATATATTTGATTTATCTTTAGTAGGTATGATTATATTTTGTGTTTTATTTAATTGGTAAATGGTTTAAATATTTTATTTAATGTTTAATGTTTAGTTTAATTAAATTGGGATGTGTTTTATGGGCTTTGGGGAGCTAAATGGGCTGGGGTGTGAGGCTAGCAGCAAAACCAGAATTACCGACACCGTTCGAACGCTTCCTCAAACGCGACATGAACGCCCGCAATCTGTTTGCCGTTTGAACGCATACACGAACGCAGCACGAACAAAAATAGTGAACCTTATTTATTCTGAATTTCCCCTTCCGATATCCGTTTCCCGCGGCTTCCGTGACTCAAAAGGTAGTGCCTCCAAATGAGACTCATCATCGGGTTTCACATGCAAAAATGCAATGCCTACAATTAGATACTCAATGATGATGCTGACGTAGCGCTGACGTGGCGGTGACGTGGTGACATGTGGGAAAGAGACTGTCGGCCCGTAGGATTGCGCCAGTGGCACTTCTGATTGGCTGATGATGACGTGGCGGTGAGTGGTAATGTTGACTTGCTGAGTTGCGTTGATGACATGGAAATGACCTGGAGTGACACGTGGACACTGGTGATGACGATTGTCGGCACCGTAGGATGCTGACATGTGCACAGCGCTTGTTAGCAGATCGGCTGTGATGGTGACACGTGGCACGGCGCATGTTAGCAAAGTCAAACTTTTCTCAGATTCTGATTTGTGGACCCGGCGCACGTTAGGCATCGCGACGCTGAAGGTCTTGGCGTCGCGACACGGGAATTTACCAAAATGCCCTTTTCGTCCAATTTTCACTGTTTTGGCCCAAATCACCTCCAGAATGTCCTGAAACTTTATTTATCTACAAAAAACACAAAACCCAAGAAATTATACAAATATTAGGTTAAATGAGTGTGAAATAGTGATATAAATACCACTCATCACACCCACAAACCTAACATTTTGCTAGTCCTCGAGCAAAACATAAAATAACATAAATAAATTAACTAAGCCACTTCCGTAGGGATCACGGTTGCATTTAGCGTATGCAACAAGCCTTTAAACCCCTAGGTGTCCCTAGTGGACGAGTTGTAGTCTCGTGAGGGTTTACAACAATGATACCCACAAACATTTTACAAAAGTAAAAAGGTAGTAAAACTAATGCACACAAAAGCAAAAAGACGAGAGAAAAGAGAATAAAGAAGTTAGTGACTAATCAGGTGAAACTTCTACTCCAAGTTACTATTTGTTTTGTTTCTTTCTAAATTACAGAATAAGTAAATTCTCCGATTATTTTTACCATTCTTCATATACACAGCCAACAAGATATTAATCAACTTATTTTTGCCCACAACAGTCATAAGTGCAGTTGATAAGAGAGTAATATTTTTGTCCTAAAGTTCTATCAGATTTCACACCTTTTGGTAGCAATGGAATAATTTTTCTGATTTTTTCTTTGATTTTTTTTCTATTTTTTATTTATATACAATATCTTCCATCTATGTAACGAGTGTTGGGTCGGTGGCTCCCAAACCAGTTGGCTTTAGGGCACCAGGTGTTAAGACACCCCTACAGACTTAATTACTCAGATTTCAGATATATATTTTTTTGCAGCATCTTTGATCCATGTAGCGAGCTTTGGGCCAGTGACTCCCAAACCAGTTGGGTTTAGGGCACTTGGTGTTAAAACACCCTTACAGACTTAATAACTCGGATCTCGGATTTTTTTTTTCTCCATTGCTTTTTGAGATGTTTCCTCCAATTAAACTAGAGCACTGGATATTACAAACTTTTCAATTTTAGCTCATGTATGTATGTTACTATATATGTTGATAATACATGTCAACTGAGCATATGAAGATCCATTTTAGTCCGTTTTATGGAGAATTCACAAATTAAATAATTCAAAATGAAATAAACAAAAATTAACTTATTTCGAAAATAGTTTTAGATACGTCTCAGGAGTGGAAACTCCTTACTCAGCTATCTCTTACCAATTTCACCTTTTTAGTCAAATAAAAATGCAAAATATTTTTGTAATTTTTGAAAATGTTCCAATTTTTTTGTAATTTTCGAAAAATTTTGGACTAAAAATAAAAATAACACACAAACTAAAAAATAAGGTACTGATCAACTAATTCCCTCCCCCAAACCTAAATGAGACATTGTCCTCATTGTCTTAAACAGTAAAAGGAGAGTTAAGAAGGTCGTACCTGGTTAGCTGAAAATCTACAAGAAATTAAAGGTTAAGATCCAGATTAATCCGACGCCTCTTACCACGATCGTCCTCGGACCAATTTATCTTTGAAAGGATAGGGTCAACTTGTGGTTCATAGGTTATGAGTTGGTCTATTAGATCCGGAGCAGTTCTGGCAGTAAAAATGAGTTCTTTCATAGGTTTTGACACGAACCCATTTCTCCGAGCATCATCAAGAAACACACAAAGAAAATCATAAAATCCATCAACATTAAACAGTCCAAGCGGTTTCTGGTGTATGTTCAGGTTCGCCCAAGATAGAACTATAAAAATTTCCTCCAATGTGCCCAAGCCATCTGGCAAAGCGATAAAAGCATCAGCACGGTTAATCATTTCTACCAGTCGTTCAGACATACCTGACACGATCAATTCCTCTCCGTTTGATGATCCAATAAGATTTGCCTATGCCAAAGGTTTTGGGATGATTCCCAAAACGTGACTGCCTCCTTCCTGTACAGCCTTTGAAACGATCCCCATAAGTCCAAGATTGCCTCCGCCATATATTAAGTGCATATTCCTTGCTACTAAGACTCGACCCAATTCCTGTGTTGCCTCTACGTATTGTGGCTTAGTACCAATACTAGTACCGCAAAATACACAGATGTTTTCAACTCGTCTTCTTGAAGTGGCTTCCATTTTTTTTATGTATTTCTTTCTCAAATTAGGATGCCTTCCAAAGTACAATGACGGGCTGATTTTATAGTACCTGAAAAAGGGTGAGTAATAATAGCACTAGTATCTTCCATAGGAAGCTTGTAAAACTAAACAACAAAATGAAATCGTGAAAGGTCAAAAAGTCTGGATCCTGTCTACGAAAATAAAGATAATTACAACAAAAAAGTAAATCAAAGCAATAATTAAGGCAACATAATTGTGTACGCAATATGCCACTCGTTTAGTATAAATTCATTAGGATGCGTCTCAAGAATCCATTCCTTATTCAGCCATCGCTAATGAATTAGCTTTCATTTTTGCCAAACACCATTCCTTCTGTCTAAAAATGCTCCGTTTGTGCTTTTCCCTACAAAAATAACACACAAAATTAAAAAGTTCACACAAAATATGAAAACAAATTACAACAAATTGCATGGGTTGCCTCCCTGCTAGCGCTAAATTTTTCGTCTTCAGCCAGACGTGACTGAAATTCATCTGTTAAGGAGGTTTCAATGTCGTTTTAGATGTCCGATCAAAGACAATCCCGTGAGCGTTGCTTTTGAAGGGTCTCTTCCAACGGTAAAGTGGCAAAAAGAGTTTTGTCTCATTCAGTGCTCGTGCCACCTTTTTGCTCATTGTTGTTCCAGTGATTCCTACAAAGAAAGAAAGAAAATCAGGAGGTCTCGTATGGTGCTCGACTTGGAATGGGAGTTCCATTCTGTCAAGCTTCTGGGCGATATCTTTGATTTGTACTCCCCAAAACAGCGATGTTTCTCCTGAATGCTCTGGATCTTTATTAAGGTCAGACATTTGCTCCTCCATTTGCTCTGCTTCTTGTTCCACCTTTTCTTCACAGATGTATTTTAAAATTTTCGTATTCAGCTCTTCATCTGTCCTCTGTGAAATGCATGCTTCAAAATTATCAACCTGAGGATGAAAAGAAATGTCAGATTTTAGGTCTTCATCCTCTGATCTGGGTGAAATGATTGGCTCAGGTAGATCTTCTTCAAACATCATTGCAAAATAGTCTCCAAGATCTTCATTTTGAGGATTGAAAGTTTGATCCTCCGTTGTTGGTGCAGTTGATACAAATAGATCAGCTTCATCCTCGTCAGAATCTGAATAATAAAAGTCAAATTGAGACTTTGCCGGTTCGGGCTCCTGAACTGATACCTCTGGTTGTTTATACTGCTCAGCCTCCTCCTCTGTTGAAGTGTCATTGTGAATCTCTGGGTACTCGAAGGCTTCATCAGTGTCATCTGAAACTGGTTCTTGAGGTATGTAGTTCTGGTTTTCTGTGAATTGTCTCATTTGATCTGTCATCCTCTGAATGAATTCTGATTGTCTCTGAATACTTTCAAATTGATTCTGACTTGTTTCAAGCATTGTATCCAACTTTTCTTTTCGTTTCTTGAACATATCTTCAAGCATGTTTGGAAATTGATCTTCCTCTGATGGTTCTGGTTGTTGATGAAGATCAAAGGTAGATGGTGGATAAGATGGAAAATGTGGTTCTGTGAAATGTGATGGCTCGTCATACCATGAAGGATCTTGATAGCTCTGCCACCCTGGATGGTAGTTGTATTTGCAATAATCTCTAGGGTGGTTACCATTACATATGTCACATCTCCCCTTGCGTTCTGTTGAGCAAATGTGGTATTGCTTGGTTCTGGCATCCAGTGATAATTGTTGGGCTGGACAACAGGCCTCAGAAAATCGGACTGTTGCTCCCAGATTTAGGGTGTATCTTCTAGTAAAGCTCGTGATCTTTCAATCTCCCAGTAGTGTTCCATTTTTTCAATCACCTGAAAACAAAAGAAAGGGATAAAAATTACAGATAAAAATAAAGAAAATTAGATATAAGTAAATTAGATAGCTTCCAAATTAATAACTCAAGAAAAATAAGTCTCCGGCAACGGCGCCAAAAACTTGACCGGCGTAAACACACGCGTATAACGCAAGCGCACGTATCGTTCAAGTAGTATAAAAATATCGATCCCACGAGGACTTAATTCCTACTATTGTTATTAATTATTGAATCTATTTATTTACAGATATCTAATTGAGGGATAAGAGAATGATTGCTTGATTGATTTGGTTGATTGTAGTTTTGCAAAATAATAAAATAAATAAAAAACAAAAGAAAATACTAAGGAAAATAACAAAAGACACAAAGATCTAAGGTTGTGAATCATTCTAATATCATTTAAAAGATGAAGTGGTTATTTCATGTTTGTGTAATAAATCAGTTTACTAACCTGGAACACTAAATTATGCAAAAGCCTATGTCGATGGTCAGACGCAAATAACCAGTTTAACCCAATTGAACTATATGTCTATGTCAACCAAATTATATTCATTATATGGATTCATTAAGTTTAAGTGCCATTATGGCTACCCCCGCCCGACAGGTATATGTCTATCCTGTAAGGAAATCTATTAAAGGGTTATCTATCCTCAAGGAAGATCGTGGGCTATTAAGTCTAAGGCTGAAACCTAAAATCCCTATGTCTAGTTCATTTTAGATTTACCACATCAATCTTATTGGTGATCAGACAACAAGAAGCATTAAGCTTAAGACTTAATAAGTAAACCTTTAAATTACCCACATTATGAAATAATCCCTATAAACCGGTGATATTAGAATTCATCACAACCCCAGATAACTAACACATAACTAGGGCTAGTAAAAACTTAAAAGTAAAATACATAAAGTAAAAGCTGAAAAGTAAAATAAAATAAAATGCTAAGGTAAAAGGAATTACTTTGACTACTACTAATTTAGATATCTCCCATAAAATAATATATAAACTGTGATAATATTACCAACCGACCAGTCTGGCGGTATCCTGATTAATTCAAATTAAGTCCAACCAGCCATTAAGGCGGTAATATTTTCCATAAACCAGCCATAAAGGCGGAACCAAAATTAAATTACCAACCGACCAATTTGGCGGTATCCTTGATTAGTCAGGTTTAAACCAGATTAAAATTAATTTACCAACCGACCAATATAGCGGTATCCTTTTTAAGTCAATATTTTAAACAGTGAATATATTATTTTTAAGGGAGATTAATCTAAATAGTAACAGTAAAAGAATTACCTTTCACCCTAGCTGGAGAAGTTACCTACTCATAGTGAATAGTAAAAACTATAAGAAGTAAAAAGTAAAAAGTAAATTACTATTATTACAAAATGTAATTAAAATTATTTACAAAACTAAAAACTAAAAAAAACTAAAAACTAAAAGAAACTAGAGAGAGAAACTCTCTCTTTATATAGAATAGAAGAGAGAGAGTGGTAACAACAAAATCTGAAATCTCGAGCTGAATTATAGGCCTCAGTGGGGTCCAGAGTCGCGACGCCAGGGCCTCTAGCGTCGCTACGCCAGCTTTTGTCGACGTGGAATGCTCTGGTTTCGTTGGTTTGCAGATTCTGGATAAGGTGATAAGGTGACACGTGGCAGAGTGGTTGGGCTTCATTATTGTGACATGTGACAGCTTCTGATTGGTCGATGAGATTCTTATCCGCCCACGTGTCAGATAAGGATTAGATACTCAATGATTGATGCTGACGTGGCGGTGACGTGGTGACACGTGGGAAAGAGACTGTCGGCACCTTAGGATTACGACACGTGGCACTTTCTGATTGGTTGACGATGACGTGCGGTGAGGTGGCAATGTTTGACTTGTTGACTTGCTGACGTGGCTGATGACATGGAAATGACCTGGAGTGACACGTGGCAACACGTGGCGATGATGACTGTCGGCACCGTAGGATGATGACTGTCGGCACCGTAGGATGCTGACACGTGGCACGGCGCTTGTTTAGCAGATCGGCTGTGATGGTGACACGTGGCACGGCGCACGTTAGCAAAGTCAAACTTTTCTCAGATTCTGATTTGTGGACCCGACGCACATTAGCACTGTTCGGTGCACGTTAGGCGTCGCGACGCTGAAGGTCTTGGCGTCGCGACGCGGGAATTTACCAAAATGCCCTTTTCGTCCAATTTTCACTGTTTTGGCCCAAATCACCTCCAGAATGTCCTGAAACTTTATTTATCTACACAATAACAAAACACACACATCAAATATTCACAAAACCCAAGAAATTATACAAAATATTAGGTTAAATGAGTGGGAAATAGTGATATAAATACCACTCATCACATGTTGGTTTCCGTTTAAAGACTTATTTTCGAGCATGCAACTTAGATTAGGAGTTATCTTGATGAATACAAACTAGACATAGATTACCCTTGAGATTATACGTGGAATCTTGATTGCTTCTTGGTTTGCTGGAAACAGGGCTTTCATAGTGCTCTAGGGTCGAGCGGCTGGACACTCCTTTCATTTCCATTTCCCGTCCATTAACCCGAACTCAAGACTGTTGAAGACATGATGAGATGTAGCTTCAAAGATGCCAATGCGGCAGCAGACTTCTACTATGGTGGCGCCAGCCTTGATTCAATCCCATATCCATTCTAGCCTTTGAGAAAGCCTGCTTCGCTTTCTTTCCTTAATGGCTACCCGCTTGAGAGTGCTTGGACTGAAATGGAAACAAGCATTTTTCACTCGTTTACGGGACCATAGATTCGGTTAGTTTATTGCACAAATCATATCATCACAGTGAAATAAGTAAGGGACCATTCCGAACCCAACGTTTGAGGTCTTCCCTTGCGAGTGGTGAATGCGGCCTTAAATCGTTGTCCCGGTTCACACCGGATGGCGACTCCATGTTATTCGTACTCCAACTAGGCCGTGAGTCTAGAACAATGTCGTCAGTTTCTGTGTCCTACAACCATGTTCTTTACAAATAGTGATGTTGTGGGTCATAATTGTCCAACAGATTGGCCCTTCACGAGTATCTCATGATTAGAGCTAGCCCATAAGTTCTGTTATTTCACTATAATTATTTTTACCTTAAGTACCATCGATTCTTCTCTAATGAACGATTTATTCATAACCATTATGAATGCTAATCTTTCTATTCGTAATAGAAGACTTGAGCGCTCTAGTCGTTCAAGTACCGAATCAACTCATAAGGAGATACTCATCTACTTCTCGCAATAAGGAGTGAACTTCATGTCTATGTAAAACTTCCCCAACTACAGACCAACCATACCCCAAAAGTACGTAGTTATTGGTTGAGATTGCTACACCAACCAACCTAACCTTTGTAAATCAAATGACATAGCCTGTCATGCGAGAGTTCGCAGTACAACCAGGATTCAGATCATCCACATATAACCATTTAGTAGATTGAAATGAAATTTTTTATTTAACGGATATTATTAGAAATTCATTTCTATCTGGGTCCAGTCCTATATGATCACATCATTAAAGGTGCCTCCATTCTCATGTCACCACATGGAGGATCACGGATGAAGGTCGCCATACAATTATAAAATGGGCTGCAACTATAGATAAACCACAAATAAATAACCCGCTTTGTTTGGACTCCATGGACTATTTTAGATTACTAACTTCAGACTTAAATCCTCTTGTGTATGACACTCTTACACTAAGTCTGAAGGCACATAAGTGTTAGGATTGGTGCTCAGAACGCCAATTCAGATCGTATTTATATCTGATTCTTGTCTTTTATATACGTATTCGATCTAATTTCGATTTGATTGAAACTAAATCATGTTTAGTGATATATATATATATATATATATAACACATATAAGACAAAGACCCGATAATATATGATGTAGTGTGCAATTACAACGTAGCTTGTAATTGGCATTGAGAAGTGTCACTACTAGATATATATTATCCAATAGAGTTCCTGGTCAAGATTTACTAACACGGGTCGGTTAGTAAATCCGCTGAGACCAGTATATGTCGTATATCGGACTTGGTCCGATGGTTTATCACAATGAACCATGAGCCGCGAGAGACTCGTATAGACATATAGGTGTTTATATCGGATAAACACTGAACGACTCACCAAAGATTTCTTAATAGATGGTACACTAACGTCAATAAGAATCTTCTCGGGTTGAGTAACTTTGTGATTCTTTGACTTGAGAAACCACTGTGGATATATGAGTCATCTTCCACACTTTGATGACAGTCACGTCACCGATCTATTTAGATCAGACCTCCGCCTGTTCGTTGGGTGTAGACTCATACCCATGATATATTGTGAGTATCAAGATAGAATTTGTCAGTTCTGTGTACAGAGCATAGATATTCATTATGGATTAGCAATTTGTTAAATCCATAGATCTGTTGTACACTGTAGAAGAGAGTTCTAAGTGTTATTATGAGATTGCTAATAAAAACATCGACGGGATTATACCTATAGAGATTTGACGTTAATATCTATATCTCTGGAATAATCCGAATACTTGTGACGAATGGATTATACGTATGTGATGATCTCGACTTGTATGGTTCAGTGAGTTTATTTGTGGTCGTCATAATTTACGGGTGGGTAAATTATGGACACGAAATTAGATTTTGTGACGGATATGCCTGAAAGTAGAGAGTCTCACTAATGAAATAAACTCGTAGAACACTAGGGAAACTCTTATGAATAATACTGATTATTTATAAATCGTTTAATGGTTAAACGAAAGATACATGCAAAGGGGACCTTTTGGTCATTTCCTAATTAGGAGTGTGTATTAATCGGTTTAACGATTAACCAAATCGTTTCAAAATTTTTTTTTTTATAATGATTTGGTTATTGTGATTAAATCGGTTTTTTCGGTAAAAATTTTAATTTTTCGATTTTTCGGTTCGGTTAAGGTTATAAGATTTGTATAACCGAATCGACCAATGAACCATTTACAAACCATAATTTGACTTTATATATATTTTTAATTAAAATAGAATTAAAACTTTTACCCTTTGCCTCTACTGAGTGTAGTCGTTGACTGTTTTTTGATGAATTTAAATTTGTCTTCTGTTGTTAAACACATATATGTTTGTCTTTTTGATGAATTTAAATTTGTATTAATGTGTTAATGTATATTGTTATTTGTGGAGATTCTGGACTGGTTAGTAACTGAATTAACCAAAACCGATCGAAAAATAATGGTTAGGTTGGTTAATGGTCATGTGCCATCATATGGTTAAATCAGTTGATCATTTACTTAACCAAATAATTTCGGTTCGGTTAAAAAATCAATAATTAACCAACCGATGCTCACTCCTAGTTAAAATCCTCAAAAGTTTTATTCTATTAATCACTATGAATTAATCAATGACATGTCTATTGTCTCCTAATTGTGATATATATATATATATATATATATATATAAAGTTTAGTTCTTTTATGCTTTTTTGGATTCTTCCTATAACGCAAGATATGATATAAAAAAAAAAAAAAAAAAAAAAAAAAAAAAAAAAAAAGAAAAAGACAAAGACAAAGATAAAAATTTATTTTCAAGAAACCGAAGATTACTATTTTATTTCTTTTATTGAAATAGAAAATTACATTTAAGATGTAATTTTTTATTATTATTATAAATAACTAAATTAGTAAATTACATTTAAGATGCAATTTATTATTATTATTATTATTATTATAGATAACTAAAGTATAAGAATTAAGAGAACCATTAGGATAAAAAAATCCCCACTTTTCTTTATTCCATAATAAACTATTACAACTTTAGATATTTAACAATTATTAGATATAATTTTTATTTTAAAAAAAAAAAAAAGACGTAAAGAAAAAAAAATGCTCACACTTGTTTTTATTCAATGACAATAATTATTGATGCATAATCCCAGGTTTACATAAAATAAAAATTATGTATCATATATCTGAGACAATAAAGGAGAATGACCAAGGGTCAAGACGGACGGTTGATCTGATGGCTGAGCCGAGATGATGGTATTGATGAGATCATCAGGAACTAGGTATGTTTTGGTTAATACTTCAATTGGAATGGGTGGCGTTGTAGAAAATAAACTTGCAGTGGCATCTAAAGCGCTAGGATTTTGACTATTGAAAACAGCATAGAAATATGCCTTTCCTTTGCCAGCATTTAGCTGGAAGTGAACCAATGCTCTAGGAATAACAAACGCCATTCCAGGAGTCAATACCTTTGAAAAAAGCGTATTATTAGTTGTTACGAATCCTACTAACACTTTTCCTTTCATCACAACACCACCCTCAGTTGCTCGAGGGTGTGTATGAGGTGGGTTTATTCCACCAACCCCCAAGTCAATTCGAGTGATCGTAAGTCCTTGAGTATTTACTGCTGGAAACCCAAACACATCACCCGATTTAAATCCACGTCGAAAGGCATTTGATGTGTTTGTTTCTTTAGATAAATCTAAGAAGAAATCTTCTGAAGTTACTTTTGAACTAGGTTTGCATGGGAAACCGTTGACTGAGTTACGGGCTTTCAAATCTGCCACACAAAAGTCTTGTAAAGGATCTGGGTCAGTTGCATGAGAAGGGATAGGGAGAATCAATGAAACTGTAAGCCAACATAACAGTCGAAATAAAGAAAGCATCTTGAAAGTTTTTTTCCTGGATTATAGCTGAAGGATATGTTGATGGATGGATATATAGATAGCAGCATATTTATTTATACTCATCTAAGCTTGCTTTTAATAATGGCAAAATATATATTTAATTGGTAGACATGTTGGTCGACAAAATGAACCACAATAATGTTGTTATTATTATTATTATTTTTTTACAACTTGGGCTGCGGTTTGCCACAAATCTTTTAATAATAAATAAAGCTCTCTGGTTCGGTAATGAACAAAGCTGTAATTGACCATTTGGGATGCCATCAATTTTGAAAAGCCATTTTTGTGAGCTGGCCACTAATGAGAATCATTATTCTATCAAAAATGCTACACTTACATATAATCAGTGATTACTGCTGTTATTCTATTAGCCGACGTATGATGTAATTCAAAGCTTTTAGTATTACCTTTTTTGGCCATTTTATCGATATTTCCCCACCATGATTAAAATTTAAAATTCATACATAATATTAGCTAATTAATAGCATGATGATTTCTCTTGTTTTGTATATTTTTATAGAGATTGGAGGATAGTTCTTGGAGTGAGAGGCTTGCTTCTTGGGAACTTGCAGCTTCTCTTTAGTCAATAAAGTTTTTTTCTAATTTATTTATGAGAAATGCTAACAAGTGCCCTAAGGGCACTCTTTAAGGATCTATTATTGAAAAAAATTTATGGGAAAAATGAAAAAATAATAAGTGTATTGATAATTTTCTACATTTCCCAAAAAAGTGATATGAAAACTTTCCAAATATGAATTATTAATGAGTGCCATTAGGGCATTAGTTAGCATGACCCTTTATTTATTTATGGGATATGTTTGGAAAATTTGATAGTCTTTGTATCATTTATTGTATTAGATGTTAGATCTAATTAAAACAGAAACAAATTACAGAATATGAAAATATAGCTTTGAAAGTGTAATCACTATATTCTTAAGAAATTAATGTCCATACTACAAGTGTTATTGGGTTTATGATAGTATCCCTCCAAGATTTCTACAAAGTCTAACCTGAAATTCAAGATATCAAATCTGGAATTTTTCCCAAGAACGTGTAAGAAGTTTTAGAGGAAGAGAGAACAATTTTTTAGATTAGTATATAACCTTTGGCAAAAAACTTTATATTTGAATTAAACTGTTATATTAACATAACTATTAACTGTAATTTTAATTATTAATTTTGAAAATCATTTAAGAAATTAAAATTAATTTCGAAAAAATAATTAAAATGATTATTTGCCAATTAACTTTGGTTTCCCTTTGGTTCTTAATTTCGAAGAGAATATTAAGAAATTAAAATGATCATTAACTTTGGTTGTCAATAATTTAAATTCAATGATCAGTGTGTCATATATATATATATATATATATATCAAATAATTCACAGTCAATTTGGTTTCCCTCCAAAATTCTCACCCATCAATTTGAATCAAATTGATACACCAAGTATTTTTAAACACTTATTCCCTTTTCTAGTTTTTAGATGTGATATTCTTTTATATTTTCTTATCTTCTCATAACTTAATCATTAATATCTATAATCTTGGAGACTTGTTTTTTTTTTAAAAATAAAAATAAATAAATAAATAGAATATGTTAGGTTTTGAATCATGACAAATTCTGTATCAAAATTTATCAAATCGAGTTTTAATTTCTTTGGAGTTTACTCGATAAACTATCAAGATGTTAACATTCTGATTGTGTTCTCCAGCTTATTCGAAAGCAGATTTCAAAGAGCTCATATTCTTAAGAGCACTCGAATGTGAAATATAGGACCTGAGTGTTCAAACGCTAAACGTATTTTTTACTGATAATTTAGAAAGAAAGAAAATAATTATTAAATTTGAATAAGATTTAGAAAATATAACCTATGAATTTTATAGAGTTCGGGAGGCCTATAGTTCATTTGAAGTCGTTAACAAAGAATCACAGAGCGTAATGAGTTGTTAATTATTTGATTTTTATAAGGATATCGAAGTCGGTAATTAATAATATTTTCACTCGGCATTCTAGAGAGAGTAGAATAATTTATGATTCTTGACTTATAAACTAAGAAATTGAGTAATAATTGATTGACATAACAAATACATAGAGGATAGTTAGCTAGGTGAAATCAGACTCAAGAATTTCATCCTAGTCTTTCTTAATTAAACGTTTGAATTTTCGCTTCTTTAGTTTTTAATTTCAATTTAGTTTAATTTAAATTGAATTCTAAATAAAGTTAAGTTTATTTATTATAGTACTTAGTGTTAATTTGAATTCAATCCTCGTGGTTTCGACACTCTTATTTATCCTTTATTAAAACTTGACACCGTATACTTGCGGTATGATAATCTCGCAATAAGTTTTTGGCGCCGTTGCCGGGGATTATTAAATCTTATTCACATTAATACTATTACCAAGTAACCTTAACTTTAATTTAGATTTATTTTTATTTTGTTTTGTTTTGTTTTATTATTCTTTCCTTTGTACTTCACAGTGAATGTGAACCCAAAAGTCTTGATTCGCTCTTGTTTGATCCTGACATAGAGAGAACAACAAGGAGAATAGGGAAGAAATGAGGATTGAAAAGAAGCAATGGCAGGTAAAAAACAGCTAATCCCATTAATAAAAATAAATATGTGTGAATATAATTGGACTATCTAATTATATTTAACTTGCTACCGTATATCGAGCTAGCACGTGAACCAAATGAACCTACGATTCTGACCTTCAATAATCCCAGAATAATAATTAAACTCATAATTAATTAATCCCAGAATAATAATTAAACTCATAATTAAATATTTCGAATTATTAACTTCAGGTTATTCCACTAAAAACCCGAAACTGCACTCTTGTTGCCGTAGATGGATAATACAAACCGAACAACATTGGTGTTTATCGATATAATCATTACATATGGATTGTGTTAGTGTCTCTAAGACATGCCAATGATCTCTAAACATGATTCTAGTGTGAATTTAACAAGTAAGTTGCGGAATTACTTACATTGATCGGTTGAGAATTTTCAAACAATTCATTTGGATGTAGAAGCTCCAAGCTTTGAGATGAGTTCCAAACCCTTGGGTGAGTTTCCCTATCACCTTGTTCAACTCATAGTTAATTTGTACAAAAACACCATGTTCTTTACAAATAGTGATGTTATGGGTCATAATTGTCCAACAGATTGGCCCTTCATGAGTATCTCATGATTAGAGCTAGCCCATAATGTCCGTTATTTCACTATAATTATTTTTACCTTAAGTACCATCGATTCTCTAATGAACGATTTATTTATAACCATTATGAATGCTAATCTTTCTATTCGTAATAGAAAGACTTGAGCGATCTAGTCGTTCAAGTACCGAATCAACCCATAAGGAAGATACTCATCTACTTTTCGCAAGAAGGAGTGAACTTCATGTCTATGTAACACTTCCCCAACTACAGACCAAACCATATCCCAAAAGTACGTAGTTATTGGTTGAGATTGCTACACCAACCTAACCTTTGTAAATCAAATGACATAGCCTGTCATGCGGGAGTTCGCAGTACACTCAGGATTCAGATCAATCCACATATAACCATTTAGTAGATTGAAATGAAATTTTTTATTTAACGGATATTATTAGAAATTCATTTCTATCTGGGTCCAGTCATATATGATCACATCATTTAAGGTGACTCCATTCTCATGTCACCACATGGAGGATCACGGATCAAGGTCGCCATACAATTATAAAATGGGCTGCAACTATAGATAAACCACAAATAAAGAACCCGCTTTGTTTGGACTCCATGGACTATTTTAGATTACTAACTTCAGACTTAAATCCTCTTGTGTATGACACTCTTACACTAAGTCTGAAGGCACATAAGTGTTAGGATTGGTGCTCAGAGCGCCAATTCAGATCGTATTTATATCCGATTCATGAATACGAGCAATACATTTTTCCATAATATTACTTATTTATGGTTTCACCTCTTGTCTTTTATATACGTATTCGATCTAATTTCGATTAGATTGAAACTAAATCATGTTTAGTGATATATATATATATATACACATATAAGACAAATACCCGATAATATATGATGTAGTGTGCAATTACAATGTAGCTTGTAATTGGCATTGAGAAGTGTCACTACTAGATATATATTATCCAATAGAGTTTCTGGTCAAGATTTACTAACACGGGTCAGTTAGTAAATCCGCTGAGACCAGTATATGTCATATATCGGACTTAGTCCGATGGTTTATCACAATGAACCATGAGTCGTGGGAGACTCGTATAGACATGTAGGTGTTTATATCGGATAAACACTAAACGACTCACCGAAGATTTCTTAATAGATGGTACACTAACGTCAATAAGAATCTTCTCGGGTTGAGTAACATTGTGATTCTTTGACTTGAGATACCACTGTGGATATATGAGTCATCCTCCACACTTTGATGGCAGTCACGTCACCGATCTATTTAGATCAGACCTCCGCCTGTTCGTTGGGTGTGGACTCATACTCATGATATATTGTGAGTATCAAGATAAATTTGTCAGTTCTGTGTACAGAGCATAGATATTCATTATGGATTAGCAATTCGTTAAATCCATAGATCTGTAGTACACTGTAGAAGAGAGTTCTAAGTGTTATTATGAGATTGCTAATAAAAACATCGACGGGATTATACCTATTGAGATTTGATGTTAATATCTATATCTCTGGAAAAATCCGAATACTTGTGACGAATGGATTATACGTATGCGATGATCTCGACTTGTATGGTTCAGTGAGTTTATTTGTGGTCGTCATAATTTACGGGTGGGTAAATTATGGACACGAAATTAGATTTTGTGACGGATATGCCTGAAAGTGGAGAGTCTCACTAATGAAATAAACTCGTAGAACACTAGGGAAACTCTTATGAATAATACTGATTATTTATAAATCGTTTAACGGTTAAACGAAAGATACATGCAAAGTGGACATTTTGGTCATTTCCTAATTATATGTGTATTTGTATTTAATGTATGATATTATTAAATACACATTAATTAAATGTCAAATTTTGATATTTGACATATATCATTAATATATGTATTTGGATTATTTAAAGTAAATATAATACATATATTTGGATATTTATATTTAAATTATATTTAATTATTTAATTGTTAAATAATTAAAGTAATTAAAATATAAATATCTACTATTATGATAAAGTTTGGAAATGATTACTTAGTGTAAATTGTTGACTTTACATTAAAAAAAGAAAGTCAAATGGCATTTTGGCTTGTTAGATATTTATTTGAAAAGTTAACAAAAATATCTAGTTTATGTTTAAGGCCAAATTCGGCCACATGACCTAACTATATAAGGTTTTCTTTTTATTTGCTTCACACTTATTGATGCCACCAAAAACATAAACAAAAGAGATTTGAGAGAGAAAAAGAAGAAACCAATAAGTAATGCAAGAAAGCTTGGAATTTAGTAAGTATTTCCAACTTTCTATTAGAAGGAAAATTATTCCTTTTGTTCTTGGCTACAACATATGTAATTCTTAAGTTTTTCTACTCTCTTGTGTTTGAGTTATGATGGTTGAAAGTGTAGGAAACGACTTTCCTTAGCGCGTCGGAAGTTGCTTGTGGTGCACCAGCTCCGGTATGGATCTTTAAATTTTCTTTGCCTTCTCCCTTTGTTATAGTAGCTGAAATCAATTCTTTTTTGTCCAACACTTGGATCAACCACTCGTTCTTCGGAACTATGACTCAAACCAACAAACCGAAATGTGGACTTCACTCACAAAGATTAAACTCTAAACGATTTAGAGAATCAAGATGTCACAATTGGTGTTTGGCTTTAGGAATTTCAAACACTCTCAAAACACTTGTGAATGTTTGAACTCTCTCTATTTTCTCTCAAATCTTTCTCACAACACTTGTGTGAGTAAATGCAAAAATGTTAACCTTAGGAAGCGAGAGAAATGAAAGAGATTATTTCTCTTACACAAGCCAACTAACCTTGTCATTAAGCATTTAATGCTTTCTTGCAATTGCCAACACAAAAATGTGAATGGCATACCAAAGCATAAGAAATGATAAGTTAAAGACAAAGACTTTGTCATTAAGCATCTAATGCTTTCTTTCAATGGCAAACACATAAATGTGGAGGCCATACTAAAGGATAAAATGCATTAGCTAATGACAAATATATTAGGTGTATATATGCCACCTAATAGACATAATTACTTGGATGGCATGGTAAGTCATATGGCTTTGTCTCCAATGGTAAATAAAAATCATTATCTCAATAATGATTAAAATACCTTCAATTACATTGTAGTAATTATCTCATAATTATTACTAACTTGATTATCTCATAATAAAGACTTGATTATCTCATAATCAAAGAATTCTAGAAAACATTAAGTTAAACTAATTTAACATAGTTTTCATTTGTGACAATAAATATTATTAATCTCATTTATAATATATAAATATATTATGAGCATATTATTAGACAATCTAATTATATTAGGTTTGCTACAATTAATCGAGCTAGCACAAGGACCAAATGGACCTACAGTTCCGAGCTCCAATAATTCCGAAATATTAATTAAACTCTTTAATCAAATATTACGAATTATTAACTCTGTGTTATTCCACCACTAAAAACTCGAAGTTGAACTCCCGTTACCGTAGATGGATAAAATAAAACCGAACAACTTCAGTGTCCATCGATATAGTCATTACATATGGATATAGCCCTTCACGAATATCTCATAAATAGAGCCGAGTCAAAAGTCCGTTAAACCCCTCTAAATATTTTGTCTCTTAAGTACCATTGATTCTATAAAGAACAATTAATTCATAACAATTATGAATATAAATCTTTCTATTCGTAATAGAAAAGTTGAGCGCTCAAATTGTTCAAGTCCCGAATCAACTCTTAAAAGAGATATTCTTCCGCTTCTCGTAAGAATGAGTGAATTCCATAACTATGTAAAACGTTCCCAGCTACACGCCAAACCATTTCCCCAAATACGTAGTTATTGGCCGGGGATGCAACATCAACCTCACCATAGTAAATCAAAGGACATAGCCTGTCATGCAGAAGTTCGTGACACACTCAAGATTAAGATCGAATCCATATATGACCATTTATTAGATAAAATAAATTTCTTCGGTTAACGGATATTAAAAGAAATTCGTATTTATCTGAGTCTAGTCCTATATGATCTCATCATACAAGGTGCCTCCATTCCCATGTCATGTAACAATCGGTAGCCTTTACTACTATTACGTTATAGCACTGAGGTATTACAGGATGAAGATAACATAATATAAATTATGTTGGGGCACAAATACACTCATAGAATGACTTTGAGGATAGTCGCTTAATTCCCCGAAATTCTGACACGAGACTGTATAATGTACCACTCCGGACAACCCATAGTATTTGGGCTATAACTTTCTCATACGAACTCCGATTATTATGAATTTTATATCACCGAAAATCTGAGATCGAGACCTACAATTGCTGCGTAGAATATTTTTCCAAATTCGGATTAGAAATAGGTCAAAAATATAAGTCAAAATTCGGATGAATATTAATTTCGGGCTCAATTGGAAGAATCTCAAATTTTCTACACACTTCCATATTTTTCTCCATTTGTCCAAATATCCAACAATCCCTAGTATAAAAAGGGGTTACTATTCAATGTTTCTAAAAAATTGGAAAATAGAAAGAAGAAGAAGGATAAAGTAAAGGAAGGGAAAATAAAAAGATGGAGATAAAAGAAAGAGGAAGAGAGAAGAAGAAGCAAAAGAATGAAGCAAATACTAATCTCTAGGAGTTAAGAAGAAGATTGGCAACACTTGGTGGATTAGAGGATGAAGGAAATCAAGAAGAATAAGGTAAAGAATCTTGACCCAAAGGTTGAGTTATGAAATTTTAAGAGTTTGATGTTATGATAGGATTATAGGTATAATAAAGATTGCATATTGGTAATTAATAAGTGAAGAAAGTGGTTGTTGAGTTAAATACCCAAATTCTGAAATTTTTAAAGGATTAGTTATAAAAAAAGATAATGAGCTTAAAGAATTGTTGAGGATGAAATTTGATGTTGAATGTGTGAATTTGAAGTTCAACAAGTTGGTTTGTGCAATAAGTTTGTTATGGAAGTGATTGTTGTAATTTTGGGTAGTGGATGAACATGAAGAAGCAAAGCAGAATCCTGGAAATCTGTTTCGCATCACGACGCTAAAGGTTGTTGCGCGATCGCACGCAATGGTAAATGATTGCACGTCTCTGGACGTTGCGCGTCGCGACACGCAAGGATTTTTGTCGCGACGCGTGCCACAACTCTTTCCCAAAACAGTTCAAAACTATCCCAGATCCACCTTAGCGTGTTAGAGACCACCCTTAGGGTCTCGTATCAGTTCACATGCATACATTTCATTTTATTCCAAGCAGGATATACTAAGTAACGATAACACGGACTTGAATTGAGAAAGTTTAGCCTAGTTCCGAAACTCATCTCATGGTTTGTAATCTAACCTAGTTACCATTTATAGACTATTACAGGAATCACATTATCCTTCGACGAAGCGATATAGCACCAGCCAGATTCCAAACTGTGAGTGGACACTTTCTTTTCCAGTTATTTTTTTCATTTATGTTATTTAAACACAGACTTACTTTCAGTATTTAGGGCGTTAGCCACATTTGATTTTCTGATACTATTGAAAAGAAAAGGTTTTATACAGTTTTGAGATTCAGAGCATGATTTTTATGTTTTCGGGGCATGGTGGAAAAACCGACCCTAGTATGTAACTTATTATAGTTTGGAATTGACAGACATCACATGTGCACATGTAAAGGACTGGGGGTGACGATACGTAACGCCCCCAGATCCTAGTTCAGGACTATGGATGACAGATGCCCCTAGATCCTAGTTTCAGAGCTTAGAGAGTAGCATAAATCTGCACCCCCAGTTGTAGTTTAGTGGCTTGGGGGACAGCGATATGTAATGCCCCAAGACCACTAGTTTCAGGGACATGAGTGGCATGCTTTGGGGGACGGCGATACGTAACGCCCCAAAGTCATGGATTTGCACTCCTGGGTCTAGTTAGACGTATGGTGGGATGACGATACGTAATGCCAATATACGTCAAGTTTTTCAGAGACATATCAGTTTTCAGATACCAGGTTTTCAGAAAATAGTTTTCAGAAATCAGGTTTTAGAAACATTTTTCAGAAAGCAGATTTCAAAAAAGATAAGTTTTATAAAAAGAGATTTCAGACGAAGTTTTCAGGAAAATGTTTTCATATAAAGTTATTTCTGGAATTTTAGTTATGGAACCAGATGTTTTATATCAGTATTTCAATTTTTCATCCACTCACTTAGATCGTACAATGATCTAACCCCCTCTCCCAGTTTTCTAGTTTTACAGGTGTTCTCAGAGGATGAGCTCGGGAGGGCGGATACTGATGCAGTCACTAGGGTTTGGAGTCCACCAGTTCAAGTCAGAAATAGTAAGAGTCCACTCAGAGTCAAGTAAAAGTTATGTAGTAGTCTTGGATTTTGAAACAGTCATTGTAAAAGTGTATTATTGAGTTTCAATTACAGATGTTAAGCTTTTATGATAAGTTTTTGAGCTTGGGCTACGGTCCCACACATAAGATATATAATTAGAGAAAAGAGTATCACTAACTGTTTATGGTTGAAGAGTCAGAGGCTCAGGGGAATAGTACGGCCTATTCCCTGCCGGTAGCATCTCCCAAATCGGGGATGTTACATGTCACTACATGAATGATCCCGAAGCAAGGTCGTCATACAAGTACAGAATTGACCGCAGCTATAGATAAACCATAAACAAAGCACCCTCTTTGTTTGCTCTCTATGGACTATTTAGATTACTAACTTCAGATTTAAATCCTCTTGTGTATCAAACATACACTAAGTCTGAAGGTACAATAGTAATCAAGGTAAACAAGACAATTGGACAATATGCGGTATAAATCAAACATCTTTGATAAAATGAATAATGTATTTATTATTATTACAATAATCAATTCCGTTTACAATACATGAAGCTCTAGGACATAAATCCCAACAAACTCCCACTTGGACTATAGCAAATGGGACATGTCATGTAATCCTAAGCCCTTTAGGTGACCTTCAAATACTTTAGCCGATAAGGTCTTTGTAAACGGATCAGCCAGGTTGTCTGCAGATGGAATATGCATGACATCGACATCTCCTCTCTGCACAATCTCTCTGATGAGGTTATATTTCCTCTAAATATGCTTACCCCTCTTATGGCTTCTTGGTTTTTTGGAGTTCGCCACTGCACTACTATTATCATAATAAAGTGTGAGCGGTTTATCCATATCTGGAACAACTTCCAGATCTGCCAAGAAATTACGGCGCTAGACTGCTTCCTTAGCTACTTCAAAAACTGCTACATATTCAGCCTCCATGGTGGAGTCAGTAATACAAGATTGCTTTATACTCCTCCATACTATAGCCCCACCACCTATGGTGAACACTGATCCAGATGTTGATTTCTAGATTCTACATCTGTCTGAAAATCAGAATCTGTAAATCTTCTCAGAATCATATCCTGACTTGTATATAAAAGCATATAATTTCTCGTTCTCCGAAGATACTTGGGAATATGTTTCACCACTACCCAATGATCTAATCCTGGGTTGGATTGAAACCTATTGAATACTCCCACTACAAAACAGATGTCTGGTCTCATGCATAACATATCATACATAAGACTTCCAACTGCTGAAGCATATGGTATATGTCTCATCTCCTCAACTCCTTGAGGTGTCTTAGGAGACTGTTCCTTAGACAAATGAATTCCATGCCTGAAAGGTAAACTACATTTCTTGGAATTTTGCATACCAAATCGTACAAGAATGTTGTCGATATAGGTTGCTTGAGATATTGCTAACAGTAGTTTCTTGTGATCCCGAATGATCTAGATCCTAATTACATAACTTGTCTCTCCCAAATCTTTCATTTGGAATTGGTTAGCTAGCAAGATTTTCACGTCCGATAATATCTTTACATCATTCCCAATGAGTAAAATATCATCGACGTATAACACAAGGAAAACAAATTTTCCATCAATGATGCGCTTATAGACACAAGACTCATCGATGTTCTGCTCAAATTTATAAGATTTGATCGTAGTATCAAACCCTATGTTCCAAGATCTAGATGCTTGCTTAAGTCCATAAATGGACCTTTGCAACTTGTAAACTTTTTGCTATTGACCTTGGGTAATTACCCCTCTGGTTGTACCATATAGATACTCTCATCAAGATTGCCATTCAAGAATGCAGTCTTGACATCCATTTGCCAAATCTCATAGTCATAATATGTGGCAATGGAAAGAAGAATTATAATGGATTTAAGCATGGTTACTAGCGAGAAAGTTTCTTCATAGTCAACTCCCTCTTTCTGGGTATAACCCTTTGCCACTAGCCTAGCCTAGAAAGTCTGTACTTTCCGATCTATTCCTTTTTTTCTCTTATAGATCCACTTACAACCTATGGGTTTTACTCCATCAGGTTGGTCTACAAGTACCCAGACTGAGTTAGAGTACATAGAATCCATCTCAAGGTTCATGGCTTTGAGCCATTCCTCTTTATCAATATCTTCCATTGCACTACGATAAGTTAATGGATCATCGTTACCTTCACAAGATGCAACAACTTGCACCTCACCATTTCCTAGATAGCATTCAGGTTGTCTTACAACCCTCCCACTACGTCTTGGTGGTATGGTATCCTGATAAAATTGCATATAACTATTAGATGTAGAAGGTGTTATGTCTTTGTCAACGTTTGACAATGGTGTACTGGTCGTACCAGCAATTAACTCCTCAAGTAACACTTTACTTCGAGGTTTGAACTCTCTCATATAGTTCTCCTCAAGAAATGTAGCATTTGTCGACATAAATACTTTATTATCTTCTGGACTATAAAAGGATCCACCCCTAGTTTCTTTAGGATAGCCTACAAATAGGCACACATGTGAACGTGGTTCCAACTTAGAAGTCTTGTTCTTTAGCACATGTGGAGGACACCCCCATATACGGAAATGTCGCAAACTAGCTTTACGACCATTCCAAAACTCTAAGGGAGTCTTAGGAACAGACTTAGAATAAACTACATTCATGATATACATTGCAGTTTGCAATGCATACCCCCATAATGAACTAGGTAGAGTGCTATAACTAAACATTGATCTCATCATGTCTAGTAGGGTCCGATTTCTCATTTCTACAACACCATTTTGTTGTGGTGTTTCAGGTGCTGTGAGATGTGAAACAATTCCATGCTCAACTAAGAATTCCTCGAAATCTCTATCAAGGTATTCTCCTTCATGATCTGATCGTAGAATTTTGATGCTTTTGCCTAACTGGTTCTCAACCTCAGCACGATACTCTTTGAACTTTTAAATGTATCTAACTTATGCTGCATTAGGTAAACATAACCATATCTGGAATAATCGTCAATGAAAGTGACGAAGTACTCAAAACCACCTCGGGCTTTTACATTCATCGGTCCGTAAATGTCCGAATGTATTAGCTCAAGTGTTTCTTTGGCTCTTATCCCTTTTCCAGTAAAAGGTCTCTTGGTCATTTTTCCTTCTAGACAGGATTCACAGACAGGTAAAGTATCGAGTTTTAACTGATTTAAAACTTTGTTCTTAATTAGTCTATCTATCTGATCAAGGTTAATGTGACCAAGTCCAAGGTGCCATAAATATGTATCATCATGAGAAATCTTTTACCGTTTAGTCTTAGATCTTTCAATCTTAAACATTTAAATATTAAGCAGTGATTCATGCATTAACGACCTAAATACATATAAATTATTTTCGAAGTTTACCGTGCATAAATTTAATCCATTTCTACTAATAATAACTGACTTATTATTAAATGAAATAGAAAAACCACATTCCATAAGTTTTGTTACAAAAATTAAATTCCTGCGAAAACCAGGAATATATAGCACACTATTCAAACATAAATAACTATTATTAAAATTTAAATTTGAAACTCCCACTGCTTTTGCTGAAATAGCATCCCATGTCCCAACTCTCATGGTCAAGCTACCTTCAGCAAGGTCCCTCTATGAGTCAAGTAGCTGCAAAGAACAACAAACATTGTTAGTGACACTAGAATCAACAATCCATATGGATTTATCATCCTCCACCAAAAGAGACTCAATGACAAGTAAATCGTATTTACCTGTATTCTTTTTCTCTTTAAGCTCTGCAAGGTATTTCAGACAATTCCTTTTCCAATGCCCTTGTTGTTCACAATGGAAATATTTTCCTTTGGCATTGGTTTCTTTGGAGCTTTTGTTGTTCTTCTTTTTCATTGGTTTTGTCTTTGCCTTCCAATTGCCTTTCTTCTTATTCTTTGCAGATTTAGAAGATTCGGCAATATTTATCTCGACATTGGACCTACGAGGACCATTCATAACAGACTCGTAATTGGTGAGCTCATTTAGCAGTTCAGTCAACGTAAAAGTCAACTTATTCATAGAATATTTGCTTTTAAACTGTAGGAAATTCTTCGGAAGGGTTTCCATGATCATTGTCACCTGGCTTTGCACATTGATACGTGCACCATGGATTTCAGCCATATTAAGATGAGACGTCATTCTCAACACATGGTCTCAGACTGATGTGTCTTTCTTCATTCTAGCGGTCAATATAGAGACTATTGCCTCATGTTGTTGCCGGTCTGAAGGTTGCCCAAACATGTTCTGTAATGACTGCATAATCATTGATGTTGTCGCCATAGGCTCATGCTGTGCAGCAAGAACCTCAGATATGGATGCTATCAAATAGCTATAGGCTTTCTCATCAGATTTAATCCAATTATTATAGGCATTACGTGCAGCTCTCCCAGCATTAGGTACTGGCTCAGGAGGACATTCCTCCATTAGGACAAATTTAAGGTCTTCGTAGACCAATATAACATTCATGTCACTTTTCCATTTAACCTAGTTATCCCCGGTTAATTTTTCTTGTTGTTTGAGAATTGAGATAATTGTAGATGCCATGGCTGAAAAATAATAAACGCGCATTCAACATTCATTCATCGCATATTAAAATTGTCAAACATTTATGCATAAAATTAAACATGATGCATGATCAATATATAGTGAATTAGAAACCTAAAATAATTACTATGCCACGGTTATCTATCATCCCATAAACAATTGTCTCCGTATGGTAGGTCAAGTATTCGCATGATAAACTGAGACATTCTCAATTGATTAATATATCTGAAATAACTCTTATTCTTATATTAATCAATTACCGTTATTTTGATCAAGGAAACTTTGATTAACAACTTAATCATTCCTTTGTGAGTGTGACCCATCATTTCGGAACCCTTGGACTTAAATAGTGAAGTGCCGCCGTAGGGTAGGTCAAATCACCAGATACTTCTAGAGTCTCTATCCTTTCGGAATCCAAACCTGATATTGACCCAAAAAAGACACAATCCATAGGGGGACGAAAGCAAAGCCGCCTCGAGTCGCCTATTAAATCTCACATTTCTGGATAACAATTGAGATCACGTGATATATTGTGGTATACCCCTATCCCACTCACTATTTTGAAGTGTAAGGTTTCTATCTCACTAGTATCTTATGAATCTTAGATTACGCTCGGCTAAAGTCATAACCTTATTAATACTAGTTAATAATTTAGTGATCTAACCAATTTTAACTATTAAAATTTTATTCACTAATCCTGATTAGTCTCTACCAACCATTTAACTTAATTAAACTAATTTAATCAAGTTGTTATAGTGATCTAATCAATTTAACTCTTAAATTACTAGTCCAATATAGGTTTTAAAATTTAGAATTCAACGAACGGACCAAATGTCATTAAACCATTTAATCGATAAAAGCACATTATTTATTCCAAAGGTACCTGGTATTGTATCCTGAGTGCAGACCATATTACAGTCCATTCGGAACCGGCTATGGAATTTATGTCAGGGTTTCCATATGATAAACCAAGGAAAATAATGTACTCATAAGGTCCATTTGTTTCTAAAACTTGAATTCGCAATTTTTAAACCTTTAAACCAATTAATCTTATTAATTCGTTTGCATACATCTCATATTCTTATTTAAATTTTAAATTACATAAAATCATATTTTATGATTAGAATATCATACATATCTACATGTTATGGCATGTGAAAATGCAAGAGTAGACACCCTAGGCTATATGACATGTTAATAAACAATTCAAAACATACATATATTCCCAGGTCTGGGCGTCGCGACGTGAACTGGTGGGCGTCGCGACGCCCACAATTCCAGAAACTGGAATTTTTTAGTTCAGTGGCGCGTCGCGATGCAAGGTAACCTTCATCGTGACGCAAATGAGGCAGTAGCCTCAGGTATATTTTGCTGGTCGCGTCGTGACGCGCTAAGGATTGCGTCGCGACGCAACCCAGTTTCCAGGGGATGGAATTGCAGAAAACATACACATATCAAATTGCGTTGAGCGGGTGTAGGACACAGAACTGGACGACGCAATGCTGTCCCGGGCTCACGGCCCGGTCGGGAGTACGGAGTAGCCACGAGGGACTAAACCGGAGAATAATGGAGTCGCCACCCGGTGTGAACCGGGAAAATGAGATTTAAGGCCGCACTCACCCCTCGCAAGGGAAGACCTCAAACCGTTGGGTTCGGAATGGTCCCTTACTTATGTCACTTGTAATGAAAGGATTTGTGTAATAATTTAATCAAGCTTAAGTAACACTTATTCCCAAGAATATCATGCTTCTAAATCCATATGCACAAAGATAAAACTTACGCCTAAATTTGCGTATATTTCACGTCTAAGATTGCATGCTTGAAAGTACATCAAAGTAGCAACGAACATACAACTTTATTGGCATATTATATTCATGAAAACACAAACACACACTAACCATGCAAGCACACATAAAGGCGAATCAAATAATGGCGAACATTTGATTTCATAGACATATCATAAACAAATATTCATTACATGTCCATGCACAAATAAAAGAATCAACTAAGTACATAATGCAAAAAGACGCTTAGGGATGCAATTAGGCATTAAAGTGAGCATACTATGATGTGGTGCAAAAGAAGATAGATATAGACACATGCGCACATGTGATGAAAATGACTTAATTCAGTGTATTCGCGTTCGTGTAGCGTTCGTAAACGCGTTCGAACGGTAAACAGAAGGTCCGCGTTGTATAGCATTTGATAACGCGTTCGAACGGTAAACAGACAGAAAACATACGTTCGTGCGGCGTTTCGGAACGCATTCGAACTGGGTCATAGCAGTGACCTCCAAAATGCAGTAAACAATATGACACATACATGAACAGATGAATATATGACTTCTCGTACATAACAACAGATTATGGGGCAAGGCAAATCATTGTAGCAAAGGTAGCTTTCAAGCATTTTCACCCCTCAAGTGGAGGACCCATAATCTCACTTGATAAGCCCATGCGCAATGCAATATGATGCATGAATTTTCGAAAAGACGTTATGAAGCGAATAACTAAATAAAAGAGGCGCGGCAAAGTACTGTCGTAAAGGTGGCCTTTTAGGCTCTTTGTCTCTCAAAGAGAGGACCTTTAGACCAACATACTAAGCCCATGCGCAATGTGATATGATGCATGGTCATGTAAGAAGACGTCATACTAAACAATAAAATAAAGGGGCGCGGCGAAGTACTACTGTAAAGGTGGCCTTTTGGGGATCTTTGTCTCTCAAAGAGAGGACCTTTAGACCAACATACTAAGCCCATGCGCGTCACATCACAATACATGAAATAAAGACAATAAAAGTGTAGGACTTCGTATGCCCGATTGAACGTACATTCAACCCAAACACACTTCGTCCAACGCGGCGAAGTAGTGTCACAAAGGTGGCCTTTTAGGATCTTTGTCTCTCAAAGAGAGGACTCTTAGACTAACTCACTAAGCCCATGCGCTCAATCGCATCATAACATAAATAAATAACATGCGGAAATTAAAAGACGGAATAATAAAGTGCGAATAATCAAAATAACATAAAGCGAAATATGCGCCGTTTACTCAAGTGGTACGTGGAGTTGTATCCCAAGTACAGACCGCACTACCGTCCATTCGGAATCGGCTACGGAATTTACGTCTGGGTTTCCATCCTATATACCACGAGAGACGACATATTTTCCATTTTAATCAATGGCCACAACACACATCACATGCAAACAATATTCAATAAATAATTAAAACACAATTAAAAGAATCAATAAAAGTCAAATAAAAAAAACAAGTGTGAAAGGAACCCTCAAGTCTAACCTTTTAAGTCGACTTTCGAACTCGCGTTTCACGGCCGTCGGAAGGGCTTATCACACCGCAAGCTTTCTGGTTCATTGGTTTGCGTTTTACCTCGCTGTTTCGCTGCTCAAGCTACTGTTTTAACCTTCGTTTTGCTGCTGTTTCCTCGCGGTTTCTGCTTACTATTTCAGGTCTCGTTTGTTCACTGTTTTGGCGATTTTTGGAGGCTATGGGCTGTTATTTTGGAATGGTTCCAGGGGCAGTGTGAGGTTGAGTTTGAAGCAGTGGGGACGTGTGGCAGAGTCGGCTATTTGTGGGCTGATTTGTACGTGATTTTAAGAGGATTTTGGGGCTGTTTCAGGGCAGATGGCGTGATGGGCAAAGGCTTACGTGAAGGGCTGAGTGCGTGGCTATTATGAGTAGAGCTGCTTATAATTTTTTGTTTGTTTGAAGAGTCAGAGGGCTGGTGAGGGGCGTGTAAGGTTATGGTGCGTGAGAGAGAGCTATGAATGTGCTGTGTCAGTGAGGGACTATGCTACGTGGGGGGGGGGGTTAGGTGGCTGTTACGGGTTGTTGAAGGCCGAGTGAGGCGTGAGGAATTTGGCTGTTGGCGTCAAGTGAAGGCTGCGGATTATTGTGAGCAGGTTATGCATGTGGCTGGTTCATGAAGGTGCAACGTGAGGGCTGTCTCGGTGCTGGGCGTGAAGCTAGGTGGCGAGTGTTTTAGGGTTTGAATTCAGAGAGCCTAGAGTTTAGTTTGTGTTTGTTTATATAGAGAAAGGGTTAGGGCTACTCATTGTCTCACAAGGAAGGGATTTGATTTGGTGTCTAAGAAGGAAAGCAATGGATTTGAGAGGGGACAAATTTGGTTTAGATTAGGAATACAATATATTTCAATTGGGAATAATATATATTTGATTGGGAATATAATTGGTTGATTGATTTTAATTAGGCATATCTTATTTTAATTTTACTATATGAATTATTTAAATTAGGCATGATTTTAGTTTAAGTTTGGTAAATGTTTTATTTAATTTTAATTATTTTAATTATTATCTTATTTAGTTAATGTTTTAATTAATATTTATTTATTTAATTTGGGATGTGTTTTATGGGCTTGGGCGTGTGGGCCAAGGTTTGGGCGAATTGGGCTTAATGTGAGGCTAGCAGCAAAACCAGAATTAACGACACCGTTCGAACGCTTCCTCGAACGCAGCACGAACGTCCGCAATCTGCCTGACGTTCGAACGAAGTAACGAACGCAGCACTAACGTAAAAATGAGACTCATCATAGGGACTTATATGTAAAAATGCAGTGCCTACAGTCGCCCCCACTTTGATGGGACTTGTGTAATGTACAACAGTGACAATCCTATCAAAGTTATGCAATGCATTGTCACTTACCTGGCTCGCCAACTGCCACTTGACTTACCATGTGTTGAGTTGAGTTGATTTGGATGGTGAGGTGCTGCGACCCCTGGTTCATTCCCGAACCGTGCTGTGATGTGGTCCATTCCTGAACCGTTGCTGTGAGGTGGTCCATTCCCGAACCGTTACTGTAAGGTGGTCCATTCCCGAACTGTTACTGTAAGGTGGTCCATTCCCGAACCGTTACTGTGAGGTGTCCATTCTCGAACTGTTACCGTGAGGTGGTCCATTCCCGAACCGTTACCGTGAGGTGGTCCATTCCCGAACCGTGCTTCCATTCTTGGAGTGCCATTCTCGGCCTGTTCATTCCTGAACTGTATTTCCATTCCTAGAGTGCCATTCCCGGCTTGTTCATTCTTGAACTCTGCTCCATTCTTGGATTGCCGTTCCCGGCTTGTTCATTCTCGAACTGTGTTGAGATGAGGCTTTATTCCTCCCGAGCTTTATTCCCGAACTGTTGAGATGAGGCTTTATTCCTCCCGAGCTTTATTCCCGAACTGTTGAGATGAGGCTTTATTCCTCCGAGCTTTGTTCCCGAACTGTGTTGATGAGGAGGCTTTATTCCTCCCGAGCTTTATTCCCGAACTGTTGAGATGAGGCTTTATTCCTCCGAGCTTTGTTCCCGAACTGTGTTGAGATGAGGCTTTATTCCTCCCGAGCTTTATACCCGGACTGTTGAGATGAGGCTTTATTCCTCCGAGCTTTGTTCCCGAACTGTGTTGAGATGCGGCTTTATTCCTCCCGAGATTTATTCCCGAACTGTTGAGATGAGGCTTTATTCCTCCCGAGCTTTGTTCCCGAACTGTGTTGACATGAGGCTTTCTTCCCCTTGAGCTTTGTTCTCAAACTATACTGATATGAGGCTTTCTTCCCCTTGAGCTTTGTTCTCAAACTATACTGACATGAGGCTTTATTCCTCCCGAGCTTTATTCCCTAGGCCTTATTCCTAAAACTGAAACTGATGTGGGCCTCGGCCCTTGGACTCATCCCCAAAAGTGATACTGATGTGCGGGCCTCGACCCTGGGACTTATCCCAAAACTGCTGCTGATGTGGGCATCGACCCTGGGACTCATCCCCAAACTGATACTGATATGGGCCTCGGCCCTGGGACTCATCCCAAAATTGCTGCTGATGTGGTCCTCGACCCTGGGACGCATCCCAAAACTGCTACTGATGTGGGCCTTGACCCTGGGACTCATCCCTAAACTGATACTGATATGGGCCTCGCCCCCAAACTGATGCAGATGTGGGTCCCCCCTAAACTGATGCTGATGTGGGCCTCGCCCCCAAGCTGATACTGATGTGGGCCTCGGCCCTGAACTGGTACTGAGGTGGCCTCGCCCTAAACTGATGCTGATGTGGGCCTCGCCCCCAAGCTGATACTGATGTGGGCCTCGGCCCTGAACTGGTACTGAGGTGGTCCTCGCCCCTAGACCGATACTGATATGGGCTTCAACCCCAAACAGATACTGATATGGGCCTCAACCCTAGGATTCGTCCCCAAACCGCTGATGTTATATTGATGCTTCTGACTGGCTTTCATTTGCCGTTTTCTCTCTTTCTTCTTCAAAACCTGTGAACACAAAACAAACACAAAACACAAAAAGGAATGCAAAATATGTTACGTGTATGCATGCATGCGTGAATGAGTTTCCCATCCTATTGGGTTAGGTCTTCCGTCAATTCCATTGATGACCATTCTTCTCTTAGGGAAAGTACCATTTCACCTGTCTACACTGATTTGTTCCCGGAACCCATTTCTTTCCAAGTCTAACAGTCCCACTGTCTCCATTTCCCAATTCCTGAATGGCTAACTTATCTTTTCTGCTTGCTTCTTTTGAGGATTCCCTACGTTCTGAGCATCACATTACCAAGATTGAACACACTCATGTTGCAAGTTTGAAAGTAATAGTCTTAGGCAGATAAATGAAATGATCGCCTTTATTATTGTTGAGGAAACGTTCGAACAGGTAAACAAAATCAATGTCTTTATTAAAAGTGCAAGATAAACTAGGAGAAACAACAGTGCCTTCTTCTTCAGCCCATGGTTCTTCACCATTGTTATCCCTTATCCCCATATGAGAAGCTTGGTGGTTGAGGGTTCGGAGGACAAAGGTTTCAAGAAAGCAAAAGGTTATCATGGTGGTGGGGCGGAGTGGTAATTTGGTAGGGGGTTTCTGTGTGTATTGGGTTGTTCTTTCTCTGGGTCGGGTATTGTATGGGCATCGATGAGGTTTTGGATTTCATGTCTGAGGCGGGCGCAGTTGTCGGTGCCATGGCCTTTTTCTTGGTGGAAGTGACATTATAAGTTTAAGTTCATGTGAGGTGGCACAGGATTTGGAATGGGCCTAGGTTCAAAGGTTTTAAGAGTCCTTGCGCCTTCAGCTTTTCGAATACCTTTGAAAGAGGCTTACCAAGGTTAGAAAATCGTCTGTTCTTAATGGCAGTGACCTCAGCAGTAGCAGGCATAGTCCCTGAATGTCCCCCAATATTCCTTCTGTTCTGTCCATAAAACTTTCTGTTCTCGGCTTCCTCCTCCTCAATATCCATAACTGTCTCCCTCAGCTGTCAAAAATCAGTAATCATCGAAGTCATTCTCCTCAGTTTGCCATAAATAGAGGGCTTGGTGCCCTTGATGATCATTTTGATCTGGTCCTTTTCTGAGGGACGGGTCTGCATCTTCAGAAGCTGGCTCCTCCAGCGGTCCACATATTCCTTGAAATTTTCCTTCGGCTTCTGCTTGATATTTTCTAAGTCACGGAGTGACAAGTCAATCTCCAGGTCCGTGACATATTGCTTTAAGAAAGCATCAGCTAGCTCCCTCAAATCTTCCTTAACTGCTTGTCCAGGTTATGGTACCATACTACGGGTGCCCCCTCGAGTGACATCCCGAACATCTTTTGTACTTGGCGCTGAGACAGGCCAACTGAACTCATAACAGACACATACTGACGGAGATGCACCCTCGGATCTCCGTTCCCATTGAACTTAGCCAAATCCGGCATCTTAAACTGCGCCAGCCAACTGCTCCTCAAACGTCATTGTCTCATAATCTAGCAATCTTCATTCTTACCCCTCATCTTGCGGGTAACGGATTCAACCTGATCCCTGAGTTTCTGTATCTCAGCCTGAGACCCAATCACTCTGTCTGTTGCATACTCTGCCATATCATCATCAAAAGCGGGGATATCATCCCCCAACCCATTCGTAGGCTCATCGCGCTTCCCATTCTTAGAATTTCCCCCAGCACGGGGCACAACCATATTTGTCATGGCAGTAGTCAAGGCTTGCAACTGTTCAGTGACCTTGGCGAGACCGTTTTCCAACTGATACATACGTGATACCTCAATATCTGATTCACTCATGTCTGTTACCGGTCTTTTGGTGAGTCTTCCCTCTTCCCTAACCCAACGGGAATCTATGATGGCTTTCAGAACACAAGGGTTAGCATGATGTATGTATGTATGGGGTGCATGAGATGCATATGTAACATATATAACATACTAAATCAACTAAAATTTTCAAAAAAAATCGGCCCATTATCATTTTAGAAGCTTTTGGGCTAACTGTCATAGAAGTGAACTCATCCCAGTTTAAATGGCCCAACGAGTTCACATCTCATGGAAAGGAGCCCAACTAAATCCAAATGGTAATGTTCCGAACACAAGCACAAAGTGGCCCATCAACACTTAGAAGCATTTGGCCCAATCGTCATAAAATACGTTCTTGTCCCAGTTTAAATGGCCCAACAAGCCCATATCCCATGACAAATGGTCCAAATGGATCCAAACGACGATGTTCCCAAACACAAGCATAAAAGAAAGATAATACAAACATAAAGTAACAATTTCTACATAATGGCCCATCAAAATTTCAGAAGCTTTGGGCCTAATAGTCATAAGGTACGAACTCGCCCCAGTTTAAATGGCCCAGCAAGTTCGCATTTCTGACAATAGTCCAACTGCATCCAAATGAGGATGGTCCACAAGCACATACTCAAGGAAATAATTGTTACTTTAACCATACAAACCTGGTCTATGGGTGGGTTCGCAAGAGTGTAGACAAAGGCTCTCATCGGCGAAGGGTGGCCCACAACTAGGTCTCCCCAATCAAGGGTTCGAGCAACCAAGTGAGCGCACTCTTTTTTATACACTAAGGTACGTGCCAATGAGCTATGGTGTGTGACTGACTGTCAAATGGATTTCCCGTTGTAGATTCCCCAGAGGGAAGGTGGAGCGAGGCTCACTTAAATACCCAAGCCTCTTAGGCTCTTATCGCTTGGTGTCAGGAATAAACAACGAGTCTTCCAAATTAGTCCATCACAATAGGCTACGGGTAGATGGCTATATAGGTGCCTTCACAGCTTTTCCTTCTAGAAAGGTAGTGAGTGAAGGAAGACACCAAACCATTACCTAGCCTCAGAATGCCTTTGATTAAACCCACATTTCATCCACTATAGACACAGTCAATTAGAACATAAATCCAAACATCACAAAAGACAATATTTCAGGGCCGATTCTCTATCCTCACTGGAGTCGCCAGACTGTAGGACACAGAAACTGGACGACGCAATGCTGTCCCGGGCTCGCGCCCGGTCGGGAGTACGGAGTAGCCACGAGGGACTAAACCGGAGAATAATGGAGTCGCCACCCGGTGTGAACCGGGAAAATGAGATTTAAGGCCACACTCACCCCTCGCAAGGGAAGACCTCAAACCGTTGGGTTCAGAATGGTCCCTTACTTATGTCACTTGTAATGAAAGGATTTGTGTAATAATTTAATCAAGCTTAAGTAACACTTATTCCCAAGAATATCATGCTTCTAAATCCATATGCACAAAGATAAAACTTACGCCTAAATTTGCGTATATTTCACGTCTAAGATTGCATGCTTGAAAGTACATCAAGTAGCAACGAACATACAACTTTATTGGCATATTATATTCATGAAAACACAAACACACACTAACCATGCAAGCACATAAAGGCGAATCAAATAATGGCGAACATGTGATTTCATAGACATATCATAAACAAATATTCATTACATGTCCATGCACAAATAAAAGAATCAACTAAGTACATAATGCAAAAGACGCTTAGGGATGCAATTAGGCATTAAAGTGAGCATACTATGACGTGGTGCAAAAGAAGATAGATATAGACACAGGCGCACATGTGATGAAAATGACTCAATTCAGTGTATTCACGTTCGTGTAGCGTTCGTAAACGCATTCGAACGGTAAACAGAAGGTCCGCGTTCGTATAGCGTTTGATAACGCGTTCGAACGGTAAACAGACAGAAAACATGAGTTCGTGCAGCGTTTCGGAACGCGTTCGAACGGGGTCATAGCAGTGACCTCCAAAATGCAGTAAACAATATGACACATACATGAACATATGAATATATGACTTCTCGTACATAACAACAGATTATGGGGCGAGGCAAATCATTGTAGCAAAGGTAGCTTTCAAGCATTTTCACCCCTCAAAGTGGAGGACCCATAATCTCACTTGATAAGCCCATGCGCAATGCAATATGATGCATGAATTTTCGAAAAGACGTTATGAAGCGAATAACTAAATAAAAGAGGCGCGGCAAAGTACTGTCGTAAATGTGGCCTTTTAGGCTCTTTGTCTCTCAAAGAGAGGACCTTTAGACCAACATAGTAAGCCCATGCGCAATGTGATATGATGCATGGTCATGTAAGAAGACGTCATACTAAACAACAAAATAAAGGGGCGCGACGAAGTACTACCGTAAAGGTGGCCTTTTTGGGCTCTTTGTCTCTCAAAGAGAGGACCTTTAGACCAACATACTAAGCCCATGCGCGTCACATCACAATACATGAAATAAAGACAATAAAAGTGTAGGACTTCGTATGCCCGATTGAACGTACATTCAACCCAAACACACTTCGTCCGGCGCGGCGAAGTAGTGTCACAAAGGTCGCCTTTTAGGCTCTTTGTCTCTCAAAGAGAGGACCCTTGGACTAACTCACTAAGCCCATGCGCTCAATCGCATCATAACATAAATAAATAACATACGGAAATTAAAAGACGGAATAATAAAGTGCGAATAATCAAAATAACATAAAGCGAAATATGCGCCGTTTACTCAAGTGGTACGTGGAGTTGTATCCAAAGTACAGACCGCACTACCGTCCATTCGGAATCGGCTACGGAATTTACGTCTGGGTTTCCATCCTATATACCACGAGAGACGACATATTTTCCGTTTTAATCAATGGCCACAACACACATCACATGCAAACAATATTCAATAAATAATTAAAACACAATTAAAAGAATCAATAAAAGTCAAATAAAAAAACAAGTGTGAAAGGAACCCTCATGTCTAACCTTTTAAGTCGACTTTCGAACTCGCGTTTCACAGCCGTCGGAAGGGCTTATCACACCGCAACTTTTCTGGTTCACTGGTTTGCGTTTTACCTCGCTGTTTTGCTGCTCAAGCTACTGTTTTGACCTTCGTTTTGCTGTTGTTTCCTCGCGGTTTCTGCTTACTATTTCAGGTCTCGTTTGTTCACTGTTTTGGCGATTTTTGGAGGCTAGGGGCTGCTGTTTTGGAAGGGTTCCAGGGGCAGTGTGAGGTTGAGTTTGAGTTTGAAGCAGTGGGGACGTGTGGCAGAGTCGGCTATTTGTGGGCTGATTTGTGCGTGATTTTAAGAGGATTTTGGGGCTGTTTCAGGGCAGATGGCGTGATGGGCAAAGGCTTACGTGAAGGGCTGAGTGCGTGGCTATTATGAGTGGAGCTGCTTATAATTTTTTGTTTGTTTGAAGAGTCAGAGGGCTGGTGAGGGGCGTGTAAGGTTATGGTGCGTGAGAGAGAGCTATAGGGACTATGCTACGTGGGGGGGGGGGGGGGTGGGTTAGGTGGCTGTTACAGGTTGTTGAAGGCTGAGTGGGGCGTGAGGAATTTGGCTGTTAGCGTCAAGTGAAGGCTGCAGATTATTGTGAGCAGGTTATGCATGTGGCTGGTTCATGAAGGTGCAACGTGAGGGCTGTCTCGGTGCTGGGCGTGAAGCTAGGTGGCGAGTGTTTTAGGGATTGAATTCAGAGAGCCTAGAGTTTAGTTTGTGTTTGTTTATATAGAGAAGGGTTAGGGCTACTCCTTGTCTCACAAGGAAGGGATTTGATTTGGTGTCTAAGAAGGAAAGCAATGGATTTGAGGGGGGACAAATTTGGTTTAGATTAGGAATACAATATATTTAAATTGGGAATAATATATATTTGATTGGGAATATAATTGGTTGATTGATTTTAATTAGGCATATCTTATTTTAATTTTAGTATATGAATTATTTAAATTAGGCATGATTTTAGTTTAAGTTTGGTAAATGTTTTATTTAATTATTTAATTAATTTAATTATTATCTTATTTAGTTAATGTTTTAATAATATTTATTTATTTAATTTGGGATGTGTTTTTATGGGCTTGGGCGTGTGGGCCAAGGTTTGGGCGAATTGGGCTTAATGTGAGGCTAGCAGCAAAACCAGAATTAACGACACCGTTCGAACGCTTCCTCGAACGCGGCACGAACGTCCGCAATCTGCCTGACGTTCGAACGAAGTAACGAACGCAGCACCAACGAAGACAGTGAACTTGTTTATTCTGAATTCCCCCTTCCGATGTCCGTTTTCCGTGACCTCCGTGACTTAAAAGTAGTGTCTCCAAAATGAGACTCATCATAGGGACTTATGTGTAGAAATGAAGTGCCTACACCGGGCTTTTAGTACAATAAATCCAAGGCATCTTTTGGTCTTCAAATCTTGTTCCATGGAGTGTTGTGAGTTCTTTGCGAAATTTCTTCGTCAAAAGTCCTTCGCGGCATCGGCTCCTCTAAGTTACAATTAGGGTTACATAAAAGACTTATTACAAAGGAAATGAACTTACAACACTTGAAAGAATATGACCTTATGGTCTTAACTTACAACACTTGAAAGAATATGACCTTAAGGTCTTACATTTCCAATGCTAAAAACAAGAGCTGGAAAAAATAACGATCAACGCAACACGTTCATCACATGAATCAAAAGTAAACATTCATCACATGAACATTAAAACCATTCATCTCATGAATCTAATTGTGCCTACTCATTACAACATACATTTTTAATAATCTATATCTCATATAAATTATTAAAACTAAAATGAGAAGGGTTAAGAAAACTTTTCAACCTTAAGCTCTCGATTCCAGGTGGCACCGGCTCCGGTATAGATCTTTAAAATTTTCTTTGCCTTCTCCATTTGTTATAGTAGCCGAAATCAATCCTTTGTTATCCAACACTTGGATCAACCATTCGATCTTCCGAACTATGACTCGAAACCAATAAACTGAAGTGTGGGCTTCACTCATAAAGATTAAACTCTAAACGATTTAGAGAATCAAGATGTCACAATTGGTGTTTGGCTTTAGGAATTTCAAATACTCTCACAACACTTGTGAATGTTTGAACTCTCTCTATTTTCTCTGAAATCTTTCTCACAACACTTGTGTGAATGAATGCAAAAATGTTAACCTTAGGAAGTGAGAGAAATGGTAGAGATTATATTCTCTTACATAAGCCAACTAACATTGTCATTAAGCATCTAATGCTTTCTTGGAATGGCCAACACAAAAATGTGAATGTCATACCAAAGCATAAGAAATGATAAGTGTATGACACAGAAATCGGCGACGCTGTTCTAGGCTCGCGGCCTAGTTAGGAGTACGGAATAGCCCGCGGGGGAACTAAATCGGAGAAATAACATGGAGTCGCCACCCGGTGTGAACCGGGAAAATGATTTAAGGCCGCGCTCACCCCTCGTAAGGGAAGACCTCAAACCGTTTGGGTTCGGAATGGTCTCATACTTATGTCACTTGTAATGATATGATTTGTGCAATAAATTAACCGAATCTACTCAACATGTATGCTCAAAGGTAACTTAGATCTAGTCCGCATTCATCAAATTAAATCCTATGACTAAGTTCGCATGCTTTAAAAATGAGTCATTATAACAGCAAGCATATAATATCACACGACAATCTCATGAACATACTTCAATTATATAATGGAGAAAACAAATAACAACCTAAACATAATGCAACTTCCAAACGCAAAATAAATAACTAATCATGCTTTAAAAATAAATAACATACTAGATTAAATCATGCTCGCATACATGTTTGGATGAAACGAAATACATGTGTCTCTTAAGTAGTACGTGGCATTATATCCCGAGTGCAAACCGCACTACCGTCCATTCAGATTCGACTATGGAATTTACGTTCGGGTTTCCATATGATATACCACAAAAGAGAACACGCATTCCATTCACCCGGAATTCACATCATGCATCAACAAACGACTCTCATGTGATAATATATTAAAATAAATAAAAAAACAAAGAATAATAAATAAAGAAGGTGCCCTCAGGTCTAACCTCTTTTGTCGTCTCTCGAAAGCTTGTTACATGGCCGTCGGAAGGGTTGATATTCCACAACTTTCCTGGTTCACTAATCCAACATTTTTCCTCGCTGTTTCGCTGCTTGGACTGCTGTTTTCACTCTGTTTCGCTACTGTTTGTGTTGTATTTTATGGTCACTATTTTTTGGTAATTAGAGGACTGTTTTGGCGGTTTTTTTAGGGGTATTGGGCTGCTGTTTTTTGCGCTTTTAAGGCTAAAAACTGGGAAGTTTATGCGGCAGTTTTGGGGTATTTTCTCTGCAGTTTTTAAGGGTCTATTTGTGCGGAAAACTGGGCAGTACAGTGGGGGGGTGTGTGAGTGCAGTTTGGGGCAGTGCATGGCTTGAATTGAGGCTTGAAGGCTAGTGGCGTTGAAGGTTTATGGTGTGTGAGGGTTAGGTGGCTTACGTGTTGTTGTGGGGCTAGTAACGTGAGTGGGGGGGCTTTGTGGTTAGTTGTGTTTGTGGACCAGGGCTGATGACGTGAAGTTGAGGTTGGTCAGGGGGGTGATGATGCGCTGAAGGGTTGCTAATGGCGTGAGGAAGGTGTTTTGATGGGTGATGGCCGAGGGAGTTAAAAGGGAAAGATGAGAGAGGGGACGTGAATGCTTAGGAGTTATTTTCTCTATGTTTTTCGTCAGAATGAGCCAGGGTAGGATGTGTTGGTGAATGGTTCTTTTTATAGGCAAAGGGATGGGGGTTATCCTTGTTGAGAAGGAAATGATTTGGGTAATTAATGGGAGATATTTTTAATTATTATGTGATAAGGAAAAAGTTTTTAATTAGGGAAGTGATTTGATTTATTCTTTTTTAGTTGGGGATATGATTTGATTTAATTAGGCAAGGGATCCATGTGATTTCTTTAATTTAGGAAGGGGATTTGGCTTGATTTATGCATGTGTTTAATGTGATTTTTGTTATTTGGGAATGTGTTTGGGCGTGTAGCTTAGGGTGATTTGGGCGTGTGGGCTTGGTCCATTTGGTGGGCTTGGGTGTTTGGTTTAGTGATGTGTGGGCTTGGGTGTTTTGGGCTAAGGATGTGTTTTAAAATGGAGGTCCAACAAGCGAACCCGCAGCTACTCCAGCGAATTAAATCCAACAATGTGTCAATTCTTGACTCTTCCCTTCCAACGTCCGTTTCCCACGACTTCCACAATAAAAAGAGGTAGTGTCTCCATACGAGACTCGTCATCGGGACTTATATGCAAAAATGCAGTGCCTATAATAAGTTAAAGACAAAGACTTTGTCATTAAGCATCTAATGCTTTCTTTCAATGTAAAACACATAAATGTAGAGGCCATACCAAAGGATAAAATGCATTAGCTAATGAAAAATATATTAGGTGTATATATGCCATCTAATAGACATAATTACTTGGATGATATGGTAAGCCATATGGCTTTGTCTCCAATGGTAAATAAAAATCTCTATCTCAATAATGATTAAATTATCTTCAATTATGTTGTAGTAATTACCTCATAATTATTACTAACTTGATTATCTCATAATCAAGACTTGATTATCTCATAATCAAGACTTGATTATCTCATAATCAAGACTTGATTATCTCATAATCAAATAATTCTAGAAAATATTAAGTTAAACTAATTTAACATAGTTTTCATTTGTGACAATAAATATTATTAATCTCATTAATAATATATAAATATAATGTGAGCATATTATTAGACAATCTAATTATATTAGGTTTGCTACAGTTAATCGAGCTAGCACGGGGACCAAATGGACCTACGGTTTCGAGCTCCAATAATTCTGAAATATTAATTAAACTCTTTAATCAAATATTACGAATTATTAACTCCGCGTTATTCCACTAAAAACTCGAAGTTGAACTCCCGTTACCATAGATGGATAAAATAAAATCGAACAACTTCGGTGTCCATTGTTATAGTCATTACATATAGATATAGCCCTTCACAAATATCTAATAAATAGAGTAGGGTCAAAAGTCTGTTAAACCGCTCTAAATATTTTGTCTCTTAAGTACCATTGATTATATAATGAACAATTGATTCATAACAATTATGAATATAAATCTTTCTATTCGTAATAGAAAATTTGAGCACTCAAATTGTTCAAGTCCTGAATCAACTCTTAAAAGAGATATTCTTCTGCTTCTCATAAGAATGAGTGAATTCCATATCTATGTAAAACGTTCACAGCTACATACCAAACCATATCCCCAAAATACGTAGCTATTGGTCGGGGATGCAACATCAACCTCACCATAGTAAATCAAATGACATAGCCTGTCATGCAGGAGTTCGTAACACACTCAGGATTAAAATCGAATCCATATATGACCATCTATTAGATAAAATAAATTTCTTCGGTTAACGAATATCAAAATAAATTCGTATTTATCTGAGTCCAGTCCTATATGATCTCATCATACATGGTGCCTCCATTCCCATGTCACTACATGAACGATCCCAGATCAAGGTTGTCATACAAGTATAGAATGGACCGCAGATATAGATAAACCACAAACAAAGTACCCTCTTTGTTTGCTCTCTATGGAATATTTAGATTACTTACTTCAGACTTAAATCCTCTTGTGCATCAAGCGTACAATAAGTCTGAAGGTACAATAGTAATCAAGGTAAACAAGACAATTGGACAATATGCGGTATAAATCAAACATCTTTGATAAAATGAATAATGCATTTATTATTATTACTATAATCAATTCTGTTTATAATACATGAAGGTCTAGGACATTAATCCCAACAGAAAGCATGAATGAAAAATGTATGTATGTATGATTAACAAAGTATGCTTATAAATGGTGTATAAGCACACTTTTGATCATTTGATGATCCTGTTGCCATTCTAGAGTTGTTTGGCATCCCATTGATGACCTAAAATTATTCTTGAGTTGCTTCAAAGTGGTGAGACTTGTTTTGTGTTGTAGAGATTGAATTAAAGTATTGAATTTGCTTAATTTTGGTTAATTTTGTTAAGTGGATTAATTTGAGAAATTAACATTTATACCTCCACCAAAATTGAGGCTTTTCATATATGTGTTGAATAATGATATATATAAGATGTATAATTAATTTGGTGTTGATTGGAAATTATTCAAAGTTGTTTTGAATAAATTTGGACCAAATTACACAAAATTGGAAATGTTGGGCAGATTCGACAATTTGAAGAAAATTAGGATTTTGTGTTTTATGTTGTATTTTGATGTATATGATATGTATAAATCATTTTGGTAGTGATTTGAAATCACTTAAGTTTGTATTTGACAAATTAGGACTAAAATGATCAAAATACAAAGTATTGGGGTTTCACGGTAATTAGTGATAAATTTGATTTTTGGGATAAAAATATGTTATTTGAGTATAATTAGAATAAATCAATTTATTTTAATTGGCCAAGAAAATTAATAACCGGAAATTGTTTCGGAGTGAAAATACTCGAAAATAGTGAAAAATGGTGTTATCGGTAACGGCTATCCAAACAGTGAGTTGGTCACTATTCAGAGAGCCCACGAACTGTCCAAATATTTTTGGGGCTAACTTGGGCAGCCCCCATGTGCATTGGTCGGTCGGTTCGGTCGAAAATGTGTTTTATGCTATTTTGCGGAAAAATATTTTCATAAAAGTTTCGCGGTGTTTCTATATTATTTATGTCGTTATTTGATATCGAATAAATATGTTTATGTGAAATATGAATAGATTATTAATATTGGATATTGAATAATTTATTCGTAAGTTTAAAAATTTTAAACTACGATTTCGTCCGAACCGCGCTTCTTCCGCTGCGCCACCCTGATAAAACCCTAACAAAATAAGGTGAATTATTTAATTTTTACTATTTACATGCATGTATTTATTTAATTTGATTAAATAAAGTGAATTACATCTTTTAGGAAAATCCCCGTTAAATAAGGTTTTAAAGTGACTAGTATTAGGAATACTTATTTCTTGGTCCGCCTTGTCAATACGGATGTGAATGATTTCATGATGCTATATCTATATCGTGCCAAAGCTGTGCAGTTATGGTTGAAGGTAGTTCATTTACGCCGGTAGAACTTATATGATAAGAGATAAATTCAAGTAAAAGTGGAAATCTTGAACGTGCCAAAGCTGTCAGGACAACATCGGTAGCTTGAGTTTGTCATTGATAAGTGAAGCCTTGATATGCCTCCTGTGAACGTGCCAAAGCTGTCACAACGAGAAACGGTCAAGATCAAAATCAGGAGTCATAGCGAGTGTGATTGACAATGAGTTGTCTACCCGTGAATATACGTAGGCGAGAACGTGCCAAAGCTGTGAGTCGAAATATATTCAAGGGGTCCACTTCCCATTATGGAATTCGATTTAATTATTGAATTCTCATTTTCTGATGGGGATTACGATATTACATAAATTAGTGGGAGGCACTGCCTGGTTAAAAATCCATAACTAAGGCAGTGTGTAATATTATGAAAATTGCCGTTTGTGTTTTCCTTATTCTATTATTTAGATAAAATTAAACTTTTATCCACTGCATGCATATTTTATATATGTTTTCTGACTTCACTTATGGTTGTATATTTCTAGAATAGGTTCTAGATTAGAATAGACTATGATATAATCATTTTAGAGAGAATAGTTTCTTATGCAGTAAAGATTGACATGAATTGGTTCATGTCTTGAGATTCTTCACTGGCATTAAAAAAAATCCCATTAGGTATTTGTTTATCTGATAATGACGTTTCTTGGCTTTAGTGACATTTAGAGGTCATGTGTCCAACACTATTTGCTTTTCAATTATTTACAAATGTTGTAAATAGTTGAAGGTAAATAATAAAGCTAAAAAAAAGATGTGTATAGTTGTGTGTAGAAAATATTGATTCTCACAACACGACAACTATAAGTTTTGGATACCAGATCTCCCATCTAGTTATTTAAAATATTGTTGAATGATTATTTTAATATTTGATATCAGAACCTACGACTATTGGATAGTTCCTTGTTCTTTGTAAACAGTTATTATATTTTTTTAATATAACTAGTAGTGTTATTAACGAATAGATAAACATTAAGAAAAATATTCGGTTAAGTAAATAACTTAGAACACTGTTTTATGAGATTTTATCACTTAAGTATTAGATACTTAATCCATATGGTAAATGATGGCCTGATATGAGATCACTCAACATATCATTATCCATTTAATGAATATTATATCCAGGAATGTGATTAAATCTCATTTAACCAATAATTGTCATTGGACCTGAAAATTTATTAAACTGATACATTGGATGTATGTACTTTAATGTGTTGTAAATTATTTAAGGTAGTTTTCTTTACTTCGTAACTTATTCAATGAATTGTCATGACTTAGTTACATGTTTATGATGATATTCGATCTGAAGTTTTAAAAACTGGATCTTTGAAATTCATCGTGAGTCTTTGAATTGTTCAAAGATATTTGATATGATCAAACATATGAATCTATGGCAATTAGTTTTAATGTTATTGAATTGAATATGATTCTTACTCAATATTATTCTTCTATGATTCCATCGTAATGTAATTGGTTAGTGGGAGAAATCGAATGTTATACGATTTGATTTGTTTGATATCGAGTGTTATCGAATTAGTTTCAATACTCTTAGGGATATGCTCCATAAACACTTATTCATCCATTTAATTAAGGTTCCATTAGTTTCTACAGTTACGTATATGATATGTACAACTAGAAAATTCGAATCTTGAAATGTTTAAGATTTGAATCTTTCTTTTGTATAATGGTTATATAATTGAAGGTACTTGCGCCTCGGAGGCACAAGTAGAAGTTTATCATTTATTCTATTTAATAGAATATTGTATTCTATTTGATAAAATATCTTTTCTAAAATCCCGAGTAATAAAATTATTTTATTACTTAGTGTGTAACATCGGATGTTGACCATTGTAGAAAAGACTTGACTTATTGAAGTCAAATGTGAGAGTGATAAATTATAAATGAAATTACATAATTAATAAGATGAAAATACCCTTTAATATCTTCCATATAAGTCTAATAGGATGTCAGAATCATTTGCAAAGTATTTGATACTTAATGATTCTGTTATTTTCTTATTGAAGAAAATTATCTTATAACTTATAGTGGGAGCGATATTTGATATCAATTCCGAAAATTAGAATTAAACCATAGATTTAAGATTTTTCATAGCTTACTACGATCAAGTTTGGAACTTGATTGAGCTTACATTATGAATTGTTCATAAAATTTGGAGATGGTTTACGCAGCAAAAGAAAAGTGAGAAAAGTTATACTCAGCAATCTATTGTAGATTCTGAGGAAACTTGTCTCTAGTCACACTAATTAAACAATTAAAGATTTGTTGGTTAATGTTAATATTAAACTGTATATTTTAGCTAGAAATGCAAAGTGGCATTTCTGAATGGTTTCTTCAAATACGAGATCCATTGTGATTTCTTAGTTTGAAGAGTTCGTTTTGGAATGGCCCTAGAGTTTGTATTATGCTAAGATTATAGTTTGGTATATTAGCTTAAAGAGCCTATTGTAGACTCAGATGAGCTTTCCGAAAATTTGTGTTTTCTAATTTTGATATCAGTCAGATTGTCTGATTTTATCAAAGCATAGAGAATATATATAAGAGAGAAGGGTTAGTGGGAGCGTACAAATTTCTTTCTAGTGTTTTACATCATAATGACATTATCATTATTAAGGTAATAATGAGATGTTTATGAGGTAAAAAGGTTTACCTGAACCTTATTTTCTCCGTGAAAACAGTGGGAGTGGTCTATGTTATATTCGATATAAAGTTTCATATATGATATAAAACTTAGAGACTTGTGAGATGCTCCCATTAGTCGTACATTAGATATGATCTAGTAAAAGACACAACAAGACTATCTGTGTGATAGTTAGTGTGTCTATTATATATAATATTCATCTTTCGTAAATGATGATTCCTTTGTCGAAAGATAAATTGATTAGAATATCTAATCAATCTTATGCATCATAAGATGATGACATAATGAATACTATATTAAGTGTTATTATAGATATCAATTTAATCGTAATTGATACGAGCTATTTTGATATGTTGTAGACCATAGGATGGGTCTTGAAACATGTTCTTTATTATCTTTGAGATATTAAAAATGAGTTTCTTATTAATGGAGAATAAAGTCCGTAACCATTAGGGTCAGATTAGGTTTGAGTCTAATTATGACGTTAGACGGTTTACATCATAAAGAGTAAAAAAAGATACAGTAGGAGTGTTACAGATGATTCCACTGTGTAAGTGGAATTAGTTGCAACTTATGAAGTATTGACTTATGAAGTTGCATAGTGACCTTATAGATTAGAAGTTTTGATATTAGTGATGTGCTTGCGGTTGTCTGCATAGTATTTTTGATTTAATCCATAAATACTAGCACAACTCAGTAGCTGAGGCACAATGTTGATGTAGCATCTGAGTCATATTGGTGTAGAACTTAGTTTCTACAAAATATGAATGGTGCTGGCTAAGGGAAATAGTTGTGTTTGTTGGACAAACTCAATATGTCATAGTGGGCCTACTTGTTGTTGCCTACCTCTTGAGCGCTAGGTGAGTTCTTGAGGGCCATGCGTATGTGATATACATTTAGATGTGCATATGATACCGTGGATTGAAACTAGAGCAAGTGGGAGAAATTGTTAGGGTTGGTGCTCAGAGTGCCAATCCAGATCGTATATATGTCCGATTCATGAATAAGAGCAATACATTTTTTCCATAATATTACTTATTTATGGTTGCACCACTTGTCTTTTATTTACGTATTCAATCTAATTTCGATTAGATTGAAACTAGTTCATGTTTAGTGAAATATATATATATATATATATTAGACAAAGACCCGATAATATATAATGTAGTACGTAATTACAACGTAGCTGGTAATTGACATTGGAAGGTGTCACTACTAGATATATATTATCAAATAGAGTTCCTAGTCAAGATTTACTAATACGGGTTGGTTAGTAAAATCCCTAAGACCAGTACATGTCGTATATCGGACTTGGTCCGGTGGTTAATCCCAATGAACCATGAGTCTCGGTAGACTCGTATAGATATGTAGGTATTTATATTGGATAAACACCGAATGACTCACTGAAGATTTCTTAATAGATGATACACCAATTTCAATAAGAATCTTCTCGGGTTGAGTAGCATAATGATTCTTTGACTTGAGATACCATTGTAGATATATGAGTCATCCTCCACACTTTGATGGCAGTCACGTCACCGATCTATTTATATCAGACCTCTTCCTGTTCGTTGGGCATAGACTCATGCTCATGATATCCTGTGAGTATCAAGATATGATCCGCCAGTTCTATATACAGAACATATGTATTCATTATGGATTAGCAATCCGTTAAATCCATAGATCTGTGGTACACTGTAGAAGAGAGTTCTAAGTGTTCTTATGAGATTGCTAATAGAAATGTCGACGAGATTATGCCTATAGAGATTTGACATTAATATCTATATCTCTGGAATAATCTGAATACTTTTGACGGAGAGATTATACGTATGCGATGACCTCGACTTGTATGATTCAGCGAGTTTATCCATGATCGTCATAATTTACGGGTGGGTAAATTATGGACACGAAATTAGATTTTGTGACGGATATGCCTGAACCTAGAGAGGCTCACTAATGAAATAAACTCGTAATGCACTAGGACAACTTTTATGAATAATACTGATTATTTATAAATCGTTAAACGAAAAATACATGCAAATGAGACCTTTAGGTCATTTCCTAATTAATGTATATTTGTATTTAATGTATGATTTTATTAAATACACATTAATTAAATGTCAAATTATGATATTTGACATATATCATTAATATATGTATTTGGATTATTTAAAGTAAATATAAAACATATATTTGGATATTTATATTTAAATAATTATTTATTATTTAATTGTTAAATAATTAAAGTAATTAAAATATAAATATCTACTATTATGATAAAGTTTGGAAATGACTACTTAGTGTAAATTGTTGACTTTACATTAAAGAAAAAGGAAGTCAAAAATATCTACTATTTGGCTTGTTAGATATTTGTTTGAAAAGTTATCAAAAATATCTAGTTTATGTTTAAGGCCAAATTCAACCACATGACCTAACTATATAAGGTTTTATTTTTTCATTTGCTTCACACTTGTTGAAGCCACCAAAAACATAAACAAAGGAGATTTGAGAGAAAAAGAGAAGAAACCAAGATGTAATGCAAGAAAGCTTGGAATTTAGTAAGTGTATGGGCCAAATTTGGGCAAGGGCAAAATCATCTTTTCGTCTTAAAACCAATAGTATGCAAGGCCTAACAGTATGCAAGACCCAAAATTATGGACTCTAATTAGACCAATAGCTTCAAGACATTCTATCTCATTATATACCAACTGCTCCCTCTTTTTCTAAGCACAAACACATGCAAATATTCTTCCAGCGCCGCGAAAGTTGAATCCAAGGCACGTTGTGGGCTCCTTTGCCAGAAATGTCAGCACGTTGTAGGCCCGTTGCCAGCTTTTATCACAGCTATAAAGTAATCTCTTTTCAGATCTATAAAAGGGGAGATAACTCAGGGTTCAGATGAGGCTTCTCTATGGCTTACAAGCTTCTACTCTCTGACATAAGTTCTCAGATAATTCCTTCTTCAAAACACATATCACCGCCCTCATGGCCATTACAAGAAAGTTAAGGTAATAACAAGCCTTGCTTTCACATTTTACACATTTACTACTCATTTCATACTACTAACTTGGGCGTCGGAGAGCCCCCGACACCCACCACACCAGTGGGTAGTATACTCCCGCTTACTCTACCTTTCTCTTGCAGGATCGCTAATGCCCCCAACCTACAAATTCTGATTGTGGACCTCGGCCGAATTCCAGCATCCATAATTTGGCGCCCACCGTGGGGCCTTAGCGATTCATAGCAAACAAAGACCACTCAGTCTACAATCCTTAGAAACAGACACCGGATCCTATGGTGGCATAATCAGCCACTCTACAAAACAGTTACAATCAAAGGAAGATGAAAATTGATCCATGTAAAACTGAAGTACTAATCTCCAATAGTATCTGGAAAATAATTCATCTTTGACCACTCAAAGTCGTGAGGCTACAACTCTTTCCAACTATCTTATCAACCCATTTTCTTAGAAGCATTCAAGAATATGGAAAGTGAAAATCCACCATCAGACGACTATCCATTTAATCAACAAAGGAGCCATTATATTTCTCCAGCCGACCAATCACGGCAAGTCACATCTTCCATGTGAAATGAAATGTTGGAGTAATTCTCTAGTCTATCTGCAGTCGAACTATCAAGAAAAACTAAATTGGGATAACATCAACACCCTTTCCCTATAAAGCATCAATTCCATACTACATGGATGGATTGTCACTACCTCAGGACATGGGAAAATTATCATTGATGGAATGTCATCCATTCCGGCCGACGTGAAAAATGACATGAGGGGATAATTATCTTATTCAGACGATAGGGATAAATCCTAATCTTCTTCATATGACATGAAAGGTGTGTCGTCTACTTCAGATAATGCTCATAGGATTGTCATCCCATTTAGAGGACGTGTAAGGGTTACCATCTCTACCTGTCTACGTGAAAAGTTCTTCATCTTCTCCAGACTACGTGAAATGTTTGTTTTCTTATCCAGTCTACATGAAATGTTATTCATCTATTCTCAATAAGAAATGTATGGATACCATAGGAAATCATTCATTGTGACTAGTAAAATGATAATTCTCACGAACCTTCATAAGGTCTGGTTGAGTGAAGGCCCTCTTGGACCTTCATCAGGTCCAATCGATCGTGGATACCATTGGATCTTTATCTGGTCTAATTGACCATAGCCTCATGGAACATATAGGGTATTGTAGAGTGAGAAGTAAAAACCCTCTTGGAACTTTATCAGGTCTACTCGTCCGTAGCCTCTTAGTCTCTCGCCATGACCAATCTATTGTGGCTCCAAACTTCCACTTTATCATTTCGACTAATGAATTTATACGACTTGAAACATATTCTCTCGTGGACCATAGTAGCCCACTGAAGCCAATTGTGGTCTCTTACGCGAGAAAGTAGCTAGATACAACCAATGTTTGCATGCGCAAATTTCAGTCTACACTCAGAGCACCCTACCACTTGTCCATAGCCATACGCAGACTCCAAGAAAAACAGCTTACAATGAGAAGGAGCAAATAGCAAGCCCATAATTCCCTACTATGTTATTGGGCTTTTCACTCCAACTTTCACACCAATTCTTAATATTTGCGTAACAAGTTTCAAGTTTAGAAGCCATGTTAATAACGACAAGCCAGCGCATACACCTTCAAGTGTTGAATTCCAGTCGCAATGTGTTATGAATCTTCCAACTGAAAACGAGATAATATTAGTAGTTGTAGTGACCATCCCCATATGACAAGACCTCTTTCTTTGATCCTCTCCTCAAAGCCATCCTCTATAACCCATTTATGTAACTCTTTTGATGTTTCTCCTTCCCTAAATGAATGGTCTATTTGGCGCTTCAAAACCTAACCTAAGTTTCTATCATCAGTGAAAGGAAATAAATTTCAAAGGCTTCCAAAGCAAGCCTAAACTACAGAGAGTTGCGATCCTTTAAAAGACTCCTATGGTCTTTGAATAAGCTTTCCACGTGATAGATTCCATCAAAATACTATAATCCACACGCCAAGCATAAATAACCGAACAAATCACGTTTGCCTAAAAAAAAAAACACGACAAGTGAAAGCTCAAAGTCCATTCGACTAAACTACATACAAAAAACAAGAGCCCACTTGCCAGATGACAACAACCCACATGCAATGCAGATGTATGAAGCCAGCCCAGATGCGCAAGCCATGATCAGTCCATCCAAATGAGCGAGCTGGTCAAAGCGCAGATGGCCCAATGGCCCATTCGCCAAGAAGATAAAATAATAGCATGAGTTACGTGAAGTTGGCCCACTTGTTAAAAACCTAGTCATTGTATTCAAGCTTGACTAGTGCATGGGACACCTAGCACAAAGCTGCCAAATTCGTGTGGTCCCTAATCAAATAAGGAGCCATGTGCTGGTAATTTGTCAAAAGCCACTCGACACGGTGTATGTGAAACAAATAAAGGATTGGCACTAGGAGAATGTGCCACTCTACAGAACATAAGTGAAGGCTTGCCACTAGAGGAATTTGCCACTCGACACAACACGGGCTTGAGGGAAAGATTCCATTTGATATAACAAAACCAATGATAACCGATCATGCTTGCCGAATAGAGTTCTTCCTTTATTCCAAACAATTTTAATTTCAAAAGCATAAGACATTATTCTAGAAAACCAATCAAAGCCATAGATAGTATTATATCAAGCGAAAGACATAAAGACATTAATATATTACTTACACCCATTCGACATGTAGCGCAAATTTTCCAATACCAAACATCTCCAGCCCTTCCACTTCATGAGTGCAAAAACGGCCCATTAGCGATCATACATCAGCCTAGAGTGGAAGGCCACTCTCGCATGAAGCCATAATTATGCAGACCAGCACACTCACTTCATCAATCTATGACCAGAAGCAAGTCTACAGTGGCAATATGCCGAAACCTTCAACCCAATATTTAAAAATTGAAATCCAAGTTGGGCCGAAAGCTTATCCCACAAGCTGAAATAGGCCAAAGTATCAAATGATGATTGGCAGAGGCTCTATTCGACACTACAAGCATATATGTATCATTTACTCACTACCGAATCTCACTTTTGTAGCATGAAATCAAAGCTAAACAACAAAATTGTGTGATTGTCATACTATCCATACTACAAGGTGGATGGCTATCAACTTCAGGCTACATGGAAAACTCCCATCTCTCCTAGACTATTTGGAACGATTATCAACCTCCTCCACACTACATATGGATATTATCATCCACTCTAGAATACTTAGATGAATTATCATCAACTTTCGACCTCATATGTGTAGCTTGGAATATGATGTTGACCCATGGCTATCAACTTCAGGCTACATGGAAAACTCCCATCTCTCCTAGACTATTTGGAACGATTATCAACCTCCTCCACACTACATATGGATATTATCATCCACTCTAGAATACTTAGATGAATTATCATCAACTTTCGACCTCATATGTGTAGCTTGGAATATGATGTTGACCCTAGTCCACACTACAGTTTGAAGTTTGGCGCTTGACTAGGATCCCAGTTGACACTACAAGTATGAAACTTGGTACATGTTTAAAATCCCATTTGACTCTACATATAAAGGTGATTGTTGAATATGATCCTTCCTTTTATTCTAAATATCTTTTGACCCGTAGTATGGAGATGATCCTGACATTTTTTAGGTCTAAAAGAAGTACAACCTCCCATAGGTTTTCTTTAAGTCTCGTAGAATAGAGATAACATTGATGGCTTTCATCAAGTTTGTCAAATATAGTCTTATGGACCTTCTTCAGGTCTAGTATAGTGAGTGATGGCTTTCATCAAGTCCATTCGACAAACTTCATTCGACAGTAGTATCGTAGAAGTGAGAAGAGTAATGACCTTGATAGATATTCTTCAAGTTCATACTACCATAGTCTCATGGAGCTTCATAAGGTCTATTAGAATGAGTAATAACCTTTATAGACATTCATCAAGTCCATACGACATGTCCATTCGATAGTAGTCTCATGACCTTCATCAAGTCTAGTAGAGTGGTGATTCTCATAGACATGCTTTTGTTTCATTCGACCGTGTCTCAAGGACCTTTGTCAGTTCCATTCGACAATAGTATCATGGATTGGTAGAATGAAGATTCATTTACTCATTCCATCAAGTTCATTCGACCATAGCTTCATGGACCTTCATCAGGTCTAGTAGAGTAGTGATTCTCATAGACATGTATTAGTTTCATTCGACGGTGTCTCAGGGACCTTTGTCAGTTCCATTCGACAATAATATCGTGGATTGGTAGAATGAAGATTCATTTAGTCCTTCCATCAAGTTCATTCGACCATAGCTTCATGAACCTTCATCAGGTTCATTCGACCGTAGTCTCATGACCTTCGTCATGTCAGGTAGAATGAAGACTCACATGGACCTTCATCAGATTTATTCGACCATGACCCCCTTGGACTTCCATCAAGTCCATTCGACAGGTCCAGTCGACAGTAGTCTCATAGGAGAGTGAGGAGTGATGACTTTCATCAAGTTCATTCCATTGTAGCATCCTAGGCCTTCTTCAAGTCTAGTATAGTGAGTGAAGACCTTGGACCTTCATCAGGTCCATTCGACAAACTCCATTCGACTGTAGTATCGTAGAAGTGTGAAGAGTGATGACCTTGACAGATATTCTTCAAGTTCATTCTACTGTAGTCTCATGGACCTTCATCAAGAGAGTGAGTGATGACTTCTTTCGACTTTCATCAAGTCCATTCGACAAGTCCATTCGACCGTAGTCTCATAAATCCTCATCAGAAGAATGAATGATGACCTTCATCAGGTCCATTTGATAGCCCATTCGACAGTAGTCTATTGGACCTTCATCAGATCTAGTAGTATGAGAATGAAAGACTCTAATAGAACTTCATCAGGTCTAGTAGAGTAAAGATCCTCAATGACTCATATTAGATCCTGTAGAGTGAGGAATGAATACCCTCATGGATCTTCATTATGCATGGAGTGTGTAGACTCTCATGTACCTGCATCAGGTATAATGGAGTTTGTAGACTCCCACGTAACTTCATCAGGTATAATGGAGTGTGTATACTTTCTTGAACCTTCATTGGGTCATGTCGAGTATAGACTCATTTATACCATCATCTGGTTCAGTCGACTGGGAACATCCCCATGGCTCATGTAGAGTCGAGTTCAGCATATGACCTTCATTTGGTCTAAAAAAAATTTAAAGACTCCTCTGGTCATTGACCAGTAGTATGGAGAATGTCCTGACCTTCTTCTGGTTCAGTGGACTGGGGACATCCCACATGGCTCATGTAGAGTCAAAATATGACCTTCATCTGGTCTAGAAAAATTTAAAGACTCCTCTGGTCATTGACCAGTAGTATGGAGAATGTCCTGACCTTCATCTGGTTCAGTGGACTGGGGACATCCCCCATGGCTCATGTAGAGTCAAAATATGACCTTCATCAGGTCTAGAAAAATTTGAAGACTCCTCTGGTCATTGACCAGTAGTATGGAGAATGTCCTGACTTTCATCTGGTTCAGTGGACTGGGGACATCCCTCATGGCTCATGTAGAGTCAAAATATGACATTCATCAGGTCTAGAAAAATTTGAAGACTCCTCTGGTCATTGACCAGTAGTATGGAGAATGTCCTGACCTTCATCTGGTTCAGTGGACTGGGGACATCCCCCATGGCTCATGTAGAGTCAAAATATGACCTTCATCAGGTCTAGAAAAATTTAAAGACTCCTCTGGTCATTGACCAGTAGTATGGAGAATGTCCTGACCTTCATCTGGTTCAGTGGACTGGGGACATCCCCCATGGCTCATGTAGAGTCAAAATATGACCTTCATCAGGTCTAGAAAAATTTAAAGACTCCTCTGGTCATTGACCAGTAGTATGGAGAATGTCCTGACCTTCATCTGGTTCAGTGGACTGGGGACATCCCCCATGGCTCATGTAGAGTCAAAATATGACCTTCATCAGGTCTAGAAAAATTTGAAGACTCCTCTGGTCATTGACCAGTAGTATGGAGAATGTCCTGACCTTCATCTGGTCCAGTGGACTGGGGACATCCCCCATGGCTCATGTAGAGTCAAAATATGACATTCATCAGGTCTAGAAAAATTTGAAGACTCCTCTGGTCATTGACCAGTAGTATGGAGAATGTCCTGACCTTCATCTGGTTCAGTGGACTGGGGAAATCCCCCATGGCTCATGTAGAGTCAAAATATGACCTTCATCAGGTCTAGAAAAATTTAAAGACTCCTCTGGTCATTGACCAATAGTATGGAGAATGTCCTGACCTTCATCTGGTTCAGTGGACTGGGGACATCCCCCATGGCTCATGTAGAGTCAAAATATGACATTCATCAGGTCTAGAAAAATTTGAAGACTCCCCTGGTCCTTGACCAGTAGTATGGAGATTGTCCTGACCTTCATCTGGTTCAGTCGACCGGGGACATATCCCATGACTCATGTCGAGTCAAATAGAAGACTTGAACTTTCATCTGGTCCAGTCGAATGGGGACATATCCCATGACTCATGTCGATTCAAATAGAAGACCTGAACTTTCATCTGGTTCAGTCGACTGGGGACATCCCCCATGTCTCATGTAGAGTCAAAATATGACCTTCATCTGGTCTAGAAAAATTTGACGACTCCCCTGGTCTTTGACCAGTAGTATGGAGATTGTCCTGACCTTCATCAGGTTAAGTCGACTGGGAACATTCCTCATGGCTCATGTGGAGTCAAATAGAAGACCTGAACTTTCATCTTGTTCAGTCGACTGGGGACATGCCCCATGTCTCATGTGGAGTCAAATAGAAGACCCGAACTTTCATCTGTTTCAGTCGACCGGGAACACCCCCCATAGACTCATGTCGAGTCAAATGAAAACATGGACTACTCTCGGTCCAGACGACACATCTAGTGTAAAGTGTACTCATGAACCTTCATCTGGTTCAACCAACTGGGGACATATCCCATGACTCAGGTCGAGTCAAATGAAGAAATGGACTTCCTACAATCCATACGAAACAATATTGTGAGAAATAACTCATGATCCTTCATCTGGTTCAGTCGACTCATGGACTCATGTCGAGTCAAATGAAGACATGGATTATTCAACATCCAAATGATCAATGTTGTGTAAAATATGCATTGAACAATATGCATTGAACCTTCAACAGGTTCACTCGATTGGGGACATCTCTAATGTCTTATGTCAAGTCAAGTTCATGACATGGACTACATTTTGACAAGGTACTATTACAAATCATGTTTCATACGACATGCATAAAATACTCTCCAAATCAAGGACTTCTTGACTTAGAGAGTAGGGGACAAACTGTATGGGCCAAATTTGGGCCAAGGGCAAAATCATTTTTTCGTCTTAAAACCAATAGTATGCAAGGCCTAACAGTATGCAAGACCCAAAATTATTGGACTCTAATTAGACCAATAGCTTCAAGACAATTCTATCTCATTAGACTAATGCCCCCAACCTACAAATTCTGATTGAGAACCTCGGCCGAATTCCAGCATCCACAGTACGTATTTCCAACTTTTTTATTAGATGGAAAATTGTTTCTTTTGTTCTTCGCTACAACATATGTAGTTCTTAAGTTTTTCTACTCTTTTGTGTTTGTGTTATGATGGTTGAAAGCATGAATGAAAGATGTATGCATGTATGATTAAAAAGTATGCTTATCATTTGATGATCCTGTTGCCATTATAGAGTTGTTAGGCCACTCATTGATGACTTAGAATTGTTCTTGAGTTTTTTCAAAGTGGTGAGACTTGTTTGGTGTTGTAGAGATTGAATTAAAGTATTGAATTTGCTTAATTTTGGCTAATTTTGTTAACTGGATTAATTTGAGAAATTAGGTTTTATACCTCCACCAAAATTGGGGCTTTTCATATATGTGTTGAATAATGATATATATAAGATGTATAATTAATTTGGTGTTGATTGGAAATCATTCAAAGTTGTTTTGAACAAATTTGGACCAAATTGCACAAAATTGGAAATGTTTGGCACATTCAGCAATTTGAAGAAAATTAGGATTTTGTGTTTTAAGTTATATATTGATGTATATGATATGTATAAATCATTTTGGTAGTGATTTGAAATCACTTAATATTTTATTTGACAAATTAGGACTAAAATGATCAAAATATAAAGTATTGGGATTTCACAGCAATTAATGATAAATCTGATTTTTGGGATAAAAATCTTTTATTTGAGTATTGTGTAATTAGAATAAATTAGTTTATTTTAATTGCCCAAGAAAATTAATAACCGGAAATTGTTTCGGAGTGAAAATATGCGAAAATAGCGAAAAATTGTGTACAAGTAACAACTGTCCAAACAGTGAGTTGGTCACTATTCGGGCAGCTCACGAACTGTCCAAATATATTTGGGGCTGACCTGGGCAGCCCCCATGTGCATTGGTCATTCGGTTTGTTCGGAAATACGTTTTATGCTATTTTACGGAAAAATATTTTCGTAAAAGCTTCGCGATGTTTCAATATTATTTATGTCATTATTTGATATCAAATAAATATGTTTAGGTGAAATATGAATAGATTATTAATATTGGTTATTGAATAATTTATTCGTAAGTTTAAAAATTTTAAACTATGATTTCGTCTGAACCGCGCTTCTTCCGCTACACCGCCCTAATAAAACCCCAACAATAAGTAATTTAGGGTAAACAAGATAATTTACAATATGCGATATAAATCAAATATTTGATAAATGAATAATACATCTTTTATTTTATAATAAATAATTATGTTTACATTACATGAAGCTGTAAGGCATATATCCCAACAATCTCCCACTTGCAGTAGAGCACATGGGACATGTCACGTAATCCTAGACCCTCTAGGTTGTTGGACAATTATGACCCATAGCGTCACTATTTGTAAAAGACATTGTGTTTTTGTACAAATTAATTATGTAGCAATGGAAATTGCCTTTTATCATTTCGTAATTAGATTACTTAAATGTGAGAATGATGAAAGTGCTTATGATTAGTTCCGGATTGAGATGATATGAGACAGTATCAATCCACAACGGTTTAATCATTAAATATCCCTAGTCGTAGTATTATCGAGACTGGACATCAATAATGCGGAATAGACTAGTATCGCACTTGTGCGTGTTATGGAAGCGTAACAACATAGTTCTCATATATTTAAGTATTGGATACTTATGCAAGTGTGGTAGGAGGTTGTGTTTTACCGATGGTACGGAAAACAGCTTCGCTCTGGATAGACCCCGCGGAATCCCATTGGTAGTATGACTATGTGTCTATGGGAGTCCGCATCAGGGTAGGTGTATTTGGTCTAACCTGAGACTTGCATCGCTAGTACTTGCGACAATCAATACGCTTTGGTTTTGGTCGTCCAGGACTTTAACAGGTTCTGTGTACGCCTCTTCTGGGTTTATTGAGAATCGTAGTGTATGGATGTGATGTCAAGACGGAAGTATCACTTCAGTCATATGAGATGATGATCACGCAGGGATACAGAACTGGTTCTCTAAGGGCATCGGGATAATATGACTAGGTCATGATTATCCGATAATAAGAGACTAGTTTACGTGATCCGATATATGCTTCGTACGGGGCAGACACTATTCCACCCCAAGCCTTGCATGTGACATCCGATACTGGATTGCAATACCCAATACTACGTATACTACGCCTGTTAAAGATCGTGTATTCCATTAAGAATATTTCTGGAGAATTGGGTAGGCATGGCGCTTTGCTAGAAGCCAACCTTGTCTCGTAAATCGGTAAAAACGTAGTACTAGGTACGTACGTGTTCGGATAGTCCGACGACCGGATTTACAGCCAACATATCTAGGGATCTCTTGGGTCACTTCCCGAAGATACACCGATGACGTATGATTCGAGCTTAATTAATATGAGATTAATTGCGGAGAGATTTTATCTGGGATAAATACTATTTGAAGAGAGAGAAAGATTAATTTGGAATTAATCATTAAAATAATATATTTGATATATTAAACGAAATTAGATTTCGACGCGGAATGAAAATTAGATTTTAATTCGGGCAAACGAGTTAATTTAGAATTAATTCGTTAGCGATGTGAATAGTAATTTTGCTAGGCATAATTATTTAATTAAATTCGATTTAATTACGTCGCGATGGAAGCTCGTTAATTCGGAATTAGCGAACCCGAGCCTGGGAGTGTTTTCGGGCCCACTCGCATTTGGAATCGAGTGGGGCCCACATGTCACATCAAATGTCACATCACATGTCACCTTTAGTTGCTTTTGGTTGATGTGTTTTGGTGGAGTTGGTGGAAGCTTGTTTAACACTCCAAAGTGAAAGTTGATGGACTTTTACCAAACATGATTTTGGTATATCATTTTAATTGTTTTTTGAAAACAATTACACAACTTCTTTTCTCTCATTGTGACCGAAAATCACAAGCTTTTCTCCTCTCCCATTGTTCTTCATTTCACCGAAATTGGCAACAAAAATTCAATGATTGTGGCAATTTTGAGAGCTAGCACTCATCAAGGAATCATTCAAGGTGTTAGGGAAACCAACTTGAGAGCTTGGAAAGACAAAACAAAGCTTGGAGCTTGTGGACTCTCTTGGCCGAATCTTGAAGCTACTTGGAGGGAAAAATTTTGTTGTTTGACGCATCCATAAACCGATCAATGTAAGTGTGTTTCCGCCACTCTTCTTTGTTATTCATTCATATTTTATGCTTGATTTGATCTTGGGATTAAACCTAGAAACCCAACATAGGTGACCTTCAAACATTTTAGCCAACAAGGTCTTTAAACGGATTAGCCAGGTTCTCTGCGGATGTAATCTTTGTGACATAAACATCTCATCTATGTACTATCTTCCTGATGAGATGATATTTTCTCTCTATATGATTTCCTCTTTTGTGGCTTCTTGATTCTTTTGAATTTGCAACTGCACCACTATTATCGCAATAAAATGTGAGTTGTTTATCCATATCTGGAACAACTTCTAGATCTCCCAAGAATTTTTGGAGCCAGTCTGCTTCCTTAGTTGCTATGCAAGCTGCTACATACTCAACTTCCATGATGGAGTCAACAATACAAAATTGATTTATGCTCCACCACACAGTAGACCCACCACATAGGTTAAATACTGATCCAGACGTTGATTACATAGAATCGACATCCATCTGAAAATCAGAGTTCGTATATCACCTGGGGATCATATCCTCACCAGAATATACAAGCATATAATCTCTCGTTCTTTTAAGGTACTGGAGAATGTGTTTCACAGCCACCTAATGATCTAACTGTGGGTAGACTGGACCCTACTAACTACTCCCACTACAAAACAGATATTCGGTCTCGTGTATAACATAACATACATGAGACTGCCAACTGCTGAGGTATATGAGATTTGTCTCATTTCCTCAATTCCTTGAGGTGTCTTAGGAGACTGTTCATTTGGCAAATAAATTCCATGTCGTTAAGGTAAATTGCCTTTCTTGGAATTTTGTATCCCAAGTCGCACAAAGGTCTTGTCAATATAGTACGTCCGAGACATAGCTAACGGTTGTCACTTGTAATCCCGAAGAATCTGGATCCCAAGTACATAATTGGTCTCTCCCAAATCTTTCATTTGGAATTGGTTAGCTAGCCAAGTACGTCCGATAATATTTTTACACCATTCCCGATAAGTAATATATCATCAACGTACAAAATAAGAAACATCATTTTTTCCTCAATGACGTGCTTGTAAACACAAGGCTCATCGATGCTCTGCTCAAAATTATAAGACTTGATCATGGTATCAAATCTTATGTTCCAAGATCGAGATGTCTGCTTAAGTCCATAAATGGACATTTACAACTTGCAAACCTTTTGCTATTGATCTTGGGCTACGAACCCCTCTAATTGTACCATATAGATACACCAATCAAGATTGCCATTCAAGAATGCAGTCTTGACGTCCATCTACCAAATCTTATAGTTATAATATGTGGCAATGGAGAGAAGAGTGCAAATGGATTTAAGCATGGCTACTGGAGAGAAAGTCTCATCATAGTCAACTCCCTCTTTATGGGTATAACCATTGGCCACTAGCCTAGCCTTGAAGGTCTGTACCTTTCCATCTCCTCCTCTCTTTCTCTAGTAGATCCACTTGCAACCTATGGGTTTTACCCCATCAGGTTGGTCTATAAGTTCCCAGACTGAGTTGTACATAGATTTCATCTCGATGTTCATGACTTTCAGCCATTTCTCTTTATCATAATCATCCATTGCACTATTGTAGGAGCGAAGCGGGGTTTACCGCTATGCCTATGATGTTCGGCGACCACGACACTGTTGGGCTCGCAGCCCGTAGAGAGTACGGAGTAGCCCGCGAGGGACTAAACCGGAGAATAAATGAGTCGCCACCCAGTGTGAACTGGGAAACGTTTAAGCCCCACTCACCCCTCGTAAGGGAAGACCTCAAACCGTTGGGTTCGGAATGGTCCCTTACTTATGCCAGTATAATGGACGGGTTCACACAATGGTATAGCGAAGTCTTATGCAGTTCATGCAAGATAATTCAAATAAACACACAAATTTGCACACCCACAAACATTAATATAAATAAAAGAAAATTAAATTAAGAAATACAAAGTACGATAACAAGAATCATAATAATCAAAAGCAAATAAAGCGTCAATAAATGAATGATAAGCAGAAGGGGGGTTAATCATGCATATATGAGTATTTCCCAAGTGGTACGTTGAGTTGTAACCCATATACAGACCGCACTACCGTCCATTCGGATTCGGCTACGAAATTTACGTCTGGGTTTCCATCCGATATACCGCAAAGGATAATAACACACAAAACCATCAATGCAATGTAAACGGTCATGAAAATGGGTGAAATAATAAAATAACAATAAAAAGTAAATAGACAAAAAGCTAAATAGCAAAAATAAATACGGAATAATAAAATAACGATGAAAGTGCATAAATAAATAAAAAGATAAATAACCTTAAATAAATAATAAAATAAATAATAAAATGCCGAAGAAGAAAAAATAATGTGACCAAAAATTTGGTCGTCTTTGATGTAGGACTTCGTATACCCGGCTGGACGTATTTCACGTCCAGGCAGGCATGCCGTGTCTGGAACTATAAAAAATAAATAAGGTGCCCTTAGGTCTTACCTTTTAAGTTGTTTCTTGGAAGTGCGTTAGGCCGTCGCCGGAAGGATTGAAGCTGGTTCGCTGTTTGCTGTTCTGGTTCACTGTTTCACTCATTGTTTTGCTATTTTTTGTTCGCTGTTTGCTATTCGATGTTTGCTGTTTCTGTTTGCTATTTTTGGTGATTTTGGGCTGTTGTTTTGGTTATTTTTCTTACTGTTTTGGCTGGTAGTTTTCACTATTTTAGCTGGTTGTTTTCATGATTTTTCTTACTATTTTTGGCTCACTGTTTTTACTGGTTTATAAGGACTATTTTTGGTTTGTTTGTTTCGGTTTTTATGGGCTGTTTTTTGGACTGATTTTTGGTGGTTTATGGTTGTTTTTTGGACTGATTTTTGGTGGTAAAGGGGATGTTTTTTGGACTGATTTAGGCTATCTCGGTTTCACTATTTTTAGGCTGATTTTTGTTGTCTCACGCTGGTTGCTTCACGTCCAGATGGCTTCACATTGGTTCTCTTTGTTCACGCCACTGTGTTTTGTTGTTCACGTCCAGATGGGTTCTGGCTTCACGTTGGTTCTCTTTGTTCACCCCACTGTGCTTTCTTGCTTCACGTCCAGATGGCTTCTGGATTCACGTTGATTCTCTTTGTTCATGCCACTGTGCTTTGTTGCTTCACGCCCAGATGGCTTCTGGCTTCACGTTGGTTCTCTTTGTTCACGCCACTGTGCTTTGTTACTTCACGCCACTTGTTGCTTTGTTGGTTCTCGCCACTTCTGGTTTTCTCTTTGTTCCGGTCTCCTAGGGTTTTCTTTTTTGTGTTGATTGCCGTGTGTGTAGTCCCCCTTAGGGTTTGGACAAGCCTCCTTTTTATAATGACATGGGATCTCTAAATTATGGAAATAAATCAAGCAAATTTGGGAGATATATCCTCAATTTATTTAGGGAACACAATCTCATAATTTTGGTAAGGATGAGATTCACAATCTTGTTAAATTGGAAGGTGATTTGAGGGGATTTTGCACATGTGAATTGCATGGGATTTTATTTATTTGGGCAGGCTTGGGCGTGTATGGCATGGGTTCATGGGCCTTGGGCGTGTGCTGCAGGGGCTTTGTATGGTGTTTGGCGTGGACATGGATTGTATGGGCTTTCATGGGTTGCAGGGGTTTTGGGCCGAGGCTAAGGTTTGAAACATAAATTGACTGAGCGAATCAGAGGCTGCCTAGTGAGTCCGAATCCAATGAGGTGCTAACTTTGGAGGTTTTGTTTCCTTCCGACATTCGTTTCCCGTAATTTTCGCAACTTTTCAGGTAGTGCCTCCACACGAGGCTCATCATTGGGCTTATGTAAAAATGCAGTGTCTACAGTCACCCCCACTTTCTGGGGCTTGTGCAGTATGCGACAGTGACAACCCTATCAAAGTCATGCATGTATTTTTACTTACCTGGTTCATCGGCCTTTGCCGGACTTACCTGTTGTTTCACTGCTTTTGCGAGATGCTTCGATCTCTGAGTTTATTTGATGGTGAGGTGCTTCGACCCTTGGGATTGATCTATGCGAGATGCTTCGATCTCTAGGATTTATTCCCAAACTGAGTTGCTTTGATAGCGAGGTGCTTCGACCCATTGGATTCATCCATGCGAGATGCTTCGATCTATAGGATTTATCCCCGAATTGAGTTGTGTTAATGGTAAGGTGCTTCGACCTTTGAGCTTTGTTCCCAAACCACCGAGTGTGAGATGGTTCATTCCAGATCCATTCCTTGTGTGAGATGGTTCAATCCCGAAACGTTCCTGGTGTGAGATGGTTCATTCCCGAACTGTTCCTGGTGTGAGATGGTTCATTCCTAAACCGTTCCTGGTGTGAGATGGTTCATTCCCGAACCGTTCTTGGTGTGAGATGGTTCATTCCCAAACCATTCTTGGTGTGAGATGGTTCATTCTCGAACCATTCTTGGTGTGAGATGGTTCGATCTCTGAGGCACTTTGACTTCTGGGATTTGTTCCCGCACTGATGGGTGATGGCGTTTTGGTTCACTTGCGTGACTCTTCGATCCGCTGGGGATTTTTTTTTCTATGATGATGAGGTGCTCTGACTTCTGGGATTCATTCCCAAACTGTTGATGACGTGGGCCTCGACCCTAGGATTCATTCCCAAAACTATTGATGATATGGGCCTCGACCCTGGGATTCATTCCCAAAACTGTTGATATTGTGGGCCTCGCCCCGTAGGATTCATTCCTGAATTGTTGATAATGTGGGCCTCGCCCCCAGGATTCCTTCCTGAACTGTTGATAATGTGGGCCTCGACCCTGGGATTCATTTCCAAAACTGTTGATGATGGTGGTTGATGAGTGGTATTTATATCACTATTTCCCACTCATTTATCCTAATATTTTTTACATAGTTTCTTGAGTCTTGTGAATATTTTGATGTGTTTTGTGTTATTTGTAGATAAATAAAGTTTCAGGACATTCTGGAGGTGATTTGGAGCAAAACTGTGAAAATTGGCAAAAAGGGCATTTTGGTCATAACCCGCGTCGCGACGCCCAAGTCATCCGCGTCGCGACGCCTAACTTGCACTGGAGTCTACTAACGTGCGCCGGGTCAACGAATCAGAATTTGAGAAGTTTGACTTTGCTAACATGCGCTGTGCCACGTGTCACCATCACAACTGAGATGCTAACGTGCGTCGTGCCACGTGTCATCATCCTACGGTGCCGACACTCACAATTGCCACGTGTGCCACGTGTCATCCATGTCATCGCTACGTCATCGGTCAACGAGTCAACTATGCCATGCGTCGTGCCACGTCATCGTCCACATCGGATGGTCAATCGAGTCAACATGCCACGTCATCATCAGCCAATCACGCCGTGACACGTGTCGCAATCCTACGGTGCCGACAATTGATCTCAGCCGCCTTGCCACGTCAGCGCTACATCAGCATAATAATTGAGCTCTTAGCCGCCTCGCCACGTGTCGCCTTATCCTCTTATCCGAATCGCCACGTGTCAAGCCAAGAACATGCCACGACTCACTGTTCCAGCGTCGCTATGCCAAAGACTCCAGCGTCGCGACGCCAGAAGCTTATCTGCGCCTATAAATTCAGCTTCGAATTTCAGAATTGAAAACACCTTCCTCTCTCTTTAATTCTTTCTAAAGAGAGAGTTTCTCTCTCTATAATAGTAATTTAATTTTTACTTTATACTTTTTACAGTTTTTACTATTCACCATGAGTAGGTAACTTCCCCCAGCTAGGGTGAAAGGTAATTCTTTTACTGTTACTATTTAGATTAATCTCCCTTTAAAATAATATATTCACTATTTAAAATACTGACTTAAAAAGGATACCGCTATATTGGCCGGTTGGTAATTTAATTTTAATCTGGTTTAAACCTGACTAATCAAGGATACCGCCAGATTGGTCGATTGGTAATTTAATTTTGGTTCCGCCTTTATGGCTGGTTGGACTTAATTTGACTTAATCAGGATACCGCCAGATTGGTCGGTTGGTAATATTATCACGAGTTTTATATATTATTTTATGGGAGATATCTAAATTAGTAGTAGTAAAAGTAATTCCTTTTACCTTAGCATTTTATTGTAATTTACTTTTTAGTATTTTTACTTTATGTCTTTTACTTTTAAGTTCTTATTAGCCCTAGTTATGTGTTAGTTATCTGGGGTTGTGATGACTTTTAATATCACCGGTTTATAAGGGGTTATTTTATAGTTTGGGTAATTTAAAGGTTTACTTATTAAGTCTTAAGCTTAATGCTTCTTGTTGTCTGATCACCAATAAGATTGATGTGGTAAATCTAAAATGAACTAGACATAGGGATTTTAGGTTTCAGCCTTAGACTTAATAGCCCACGATCTTCCTTGAGGATAGATAACCCTTTAATAGATTTCCTTACAGGATAGACATATATCTGTCGGGCGGGGGTAGCCATAATTGGATAATGAATCCAGATAATTTGGTTGACATAGACATATGGTTCAATTGGGTTAAACTGGGTATTTGCGTCTGACCATCGACAGAGGCTTTTGCATAATTTAGTGTTCCAGGTTAGTAAACTGATTTATTACACAAATATAAAATAACCACTTCATCTTTAAAATGATATTAGAATGATTCATAACCATAGATCTTTGTGTCTTTTGTTATTTTCCTTAGTATTTTCTTTTATCTTTTTATTTATTTAATTATTGTGCAAAATCACATTCAACCAATCAAACAATCATTCTCTTCTCCATTTAATTAGATATTTGTAAATAAATAGATTCAATAATTAATAACAACAGTAGGAATTAAGTCCTCGTGGGATCGATATTTTTATACTACTTGAACGATATGTGCGCTTGCGTTATACGTGTGTGTTTACGCCGGTCAGTGGTGAGACACTTCGACCCATGATCCGTCCTAATTCCAGAGGTTGTTCTCCATTCCCGGAGTGCCATTCCTGGCTTGCTCGTCTTCATTCCTGAGGTTGTTCTCCATTCCCGGAGTTCTATTCCCGGCTTGCTCGTCCTCATTCTTGAGAAGTTGCTTGTCCTCATTCCCGATGTTGTTCTCCATTCCAGTGTGCCATTCCCGGCTTGCTCGTCCTCATTCCCGAGGAGTTGCTTGTCCTCATTCCCGAGGTTGTTCTCCATTCCCGGAGTGCCATTCCCGGCTTGCTCGTCCTCATTCCCGAGGAGTTACTTGTCCTCATTCCCGAGGTTGTTCTCCATTCCTGGAGTGTCATTCACGGCTTGCTCGTCCTCATTCCCGATGAGTTACTTGTCCTCATTCCCGAGGTTGTTCTCCATTCTCGGAGTGCCATTCCTGACTTGTTCATCCTCATTTCCAAGGTGTTCTCCATTCCGGCTTGCTCGTCCTCATTCCCGAGGAGTTGCTCGTCTTTGCCGCTTTTTCTTTTTCTTCAAAGCCTGCGAACACAAAACAAAAAATATGTGTATGTGACGTGTATGCATGGATGCATTCCCTATTCCGATGGGTTTTCTTTGTCATATTGGTTTGATGTTATCCTTGGTTAGGCCTTCCTTGCGCTCTTTGGTGCCCTTTGCCTATAGAAGCTTTGGTCGCCCCATGGGCCTGCTTACAGTTTCTTTCTGCCAATTCTCCTCTAGTTATTGCTCTGTTTTCTTTGGTCTCAGGGCTCAAGGTCCCGTTGTGTCCCTTATCCGCGGGGTGGTAGACTGGTCGCCTCCAGACCTGGCTCAGCTTTCTGCTCTTCGCTACCTGCACTGGGTCAAGGTGGATTACGCCTTTGTGAAAGCGGCCTCATCCTTTTGGGATCATGTCTTCCGATTCTCAGGTTTCTAAATATGCCTTCTCCCTGAAATCGGACTTCATTGTCTGTCACTGTGTGATGTGGCATTCCATATCGACATACTATATTACGGGCTATGAAATAGTCCCAATAGTTACACATATTATTGTCCTCAAAGAATGCCTAGTAATGAAACCAGAGAACCTTCAAAACGCTCAATGCAACTCAAATCCAAGTCTTTGAATAAATCATCTAAGCCAGACTCACAATGTGTGTGTGCAAAGGTTCATTTACAGCTTGGTTCCTAGGTAAGCCAACTCAATGATTTCGTTTCAAAAATTGGGATTGATGGGTCAAACCAACCTAGATATCTCAATTATCCTCTGCAATTGCTTTTTCTGTGCTCAATATGGTATGATTTTCTTTTCTCTTTTCTTTTGTCTTTTTTTTTTCAACACACATACCCTTTAAGGTAGCATTTCTCCTCATGGTGGTCTTAATACTCGCCCATGGGTAGCTTCACGCTTATCGGTTATAGGTGGTTTAATTTTTTTCTTTAGAGATTTTTTTTTTATTTTCAACCATACCACACATCATAACACAAGCAAATCAGAATAGGCATCTAAGCAAACCGTCATTCATCGACCTGCAATTTCTTCAACTAGTCACTTTGCCAACTACTTAGGTTTTCACTGTTAAAAACCTATAATTAAGTGCTTACGAGTCTAACATAGATCAACTACTCAAAGTATCAGATAAAAGTACATCAAGAACTTATCATTTCTAAGATTTCACCCTAAAGCAAACAATTTCATCATTGGACTTATGCTTAACTATTAAGGACTAAAAATAAATATTTTTTTTTCTGGCTGAATTTTCTTTTTCTTTTATGTTTCATCTTCACTGCTGTTATCATGTATCCCCATGATGGTTGAGAGTTTGGAGGACAAAGCTTTCGAGCAGGCCAGAGTTGATCATGTAGGTGGGTAGAGGGTTTCCGTGTGTGTTGGGTTGTTCTTTTTCTGGGTCAGGTATTTTATGGGTGTCAATGAGGTCTTGGATCTCATGCCTAAGACGGGTGTAGTTGTCAGTTTCGTGGCCTTTTGCTGATGGAGGTAACAGTAAGGGTTTAGGTCGAGGTAGTGTGCCACAAGATTTGGAAGTGGTTTAGGCTCTAAGGGATTTAGGAGTCATTGCCTCTTCAGCTCTTCAAACACCTTTGACAAAGGTCTACCAAAATTGAAGAAATGCCTGTTTCTGATAGCAGCGACCTCAGAAGGAGTGGGCTTGGTCCCTGAAGGCCCCCAATGGTCTTTCTATTCTGGCTATAAATCTTTCTGTTCTCGGTTGTACGGGGTACTGTCAAATTGGCCATAGCGTTGGTCAAAGCTTGTAGTTGCTTGGTAATTTTGGCGATGTTGGTTTCCAATTGATCCATGCGGGAACCTTCACTACCTGACACATCCATGGTGGTTAATCTTTTCTTGACAATACTTCATTCTTCTCTAACCCAACAGATATCTATGATGGCTTTTAAAACAAGGGGTTAATATGATGCGTGTATGCATGTGATGCATGAGATGCATGTGGTTATCAAAACATCATATATCCTTCCGACCTTATTCCTCCCACACTCGTGGTAAGTCCATATCTGCCCTAGGTATGGCTCATTTTATGCACCAATGTGGGGTACGCAAAATCGTTCTCTTTTACGCTACAAGGGTGAACCTTGGCTACCTCAGTCCCTTTCCGTCGGTAAAAGACAAAGACCGCCCATTTACAATATTGACTAAGCCTATTATGGGGATCGTGCCATTGGTTAGAAATGACGAATTGGGCCCTCGGTAATCACGGTTGTGGGGATGGACTTGGAGATATCCAAAAGTATACAAAAATGCCATAACAAGGCGTACTCTTCCTGGATAAAAGCCAATGCGGATATCAGACTCATGCGTTTAGCATATTCGGATCATGTTTGGACCTTCTAAGCCCATCAAGGTTTTCATACAAGTTGGCCCGTTATCATTTTAAAGCATTCAATCAGATTATCGCGAGGTGTAAACTTGTCCCAGTTGAAAAGGCCAAACATGTTTACGTTTTTGCGATAAGGTGGCTAAATAACTTCAAATGATTGGGGCCCAAACATAAGGTGGCCCATCGTCATTTTGAAAACTTTTGGCCTAATCATCATAAGATACAAAATCGTCCCAGTTTAAGTGGCCCAACAAGTTTGTATCTTATGACGAAAGGTCCAAATGGATCCAAATGATAATGGTCCCAAACACAAGCACAGTGGACAACTTCTATATGAGATATAAATATGGTTCATATGTGGGTTTATAAAGGTATGGATAAAGGCTCCCACCGGTGAAGGGTTGCTCACAACTAGGTCTCCCCACTCAAGGGTTCGAGCGACCAAGTGAACACGCCTTTTTTATACCCTAGGGTACGTGCCAACGAGTGATGGTCATCATATAACGATCTGTCGCCTTGAGTGAAAGCAACTTCACGATACATGATGCCATCGGGGTAAAAAGGGTATGCAAAATATATGAGACTTGGGTAACCAAAGCCAAAGCCACAGACACTACAAGGTATTGTTTTGGGGCTAATTCTCTATCCCCAGTGGAGTCACCATCCGTAGGAGCGAAGCGGGGTTTACCGCTATGCCTATGATGTTCGGCGACCACGAAATTGTTGGACTCGCAGCCCGTAGAGAGTATGTAGTAGCTCGCGAGGGACTAAACCGGAGAATAAAGGAGTCGCCACCCAATGTGAACTGGGAAAAGTTTGAGGCCGCACTCATCCCTAGCAAGGGAAGACCTCAAACCGATGGGTTCAGAATGGTCCCTTACTTATGCCAGTATAATGGACGGGTTCACACAATGGTATAGCCAAGTCTTATGCAGTTCATATAAGATAATTCAAATAAACACACAAATTTACACACCCATAAACATTATTATAAATAAAAGCAAATTAAATTAAGAAATACAAGGTACGATAACAAGAATCATAATAATCAAAAGCAAATAAAGCGTCAATAAATAAATGGTAAGCAGAATGGGGGGGTTAATCATATATAAGTATTTCTCGAGTGGTACGTGGAGTTGTATCCCAAGTACAGACCGCACTACCGTCCATTCGGATTCAGCTACGAAATTTACGTCCGGGTTTCCATCAAATATACCGCAATAGATAATAACACACATAACCATCAATGCAATGTAAACAGTCATGAAAAGGGGTGAAATAATAAAATAACAATAAAAAGTAAATATACAAAAAGCTAAATAGAAAAAATAAATACGGAATAATAAAATAACGATGAAAGTGCATAAATAAATAAAAAGATAAATAACCTTAAATAGATAAAAAAATAAATAAATAATAAAATGCCGAAGAAGAAAAAATAATGAGACCAGAAATTTGGTCGTCTTTGATGTAGGACTTCACATACCCGGCTGGAGGTATTTCACGTCCAGCCAGGCATGCCGTGTCCGGAACTATAAAAATAAATAAGGTGCCCTCAGGTCTTACCTTTTATGTTGCTTCTTGGAAGTGCGTTAGGCCGTCGCCGGAAGGATTGAAGTTGGTTCGCTGTTTGCTGTTTCTGGTTCGCTGTTTCACTTGTTGTTTTATTGTTTTCTGGTTGTTGTTTGTTGTTCACTGTTTGCTATTTCTGTTTGCTGTTTTTGGTGATTTTGGGCTGCTGTTTTGGTTATTTTTCTTACTGTTTTGGCTGGTTGTTTTCACTGTTATGGCTGGTTGTTTTCACAATTTTTCTTACTATTTTTGGCTCACTATTTTTACGGTTTTGGTCACTATTTTTGCTGGTTTATATGGACTATTTTTGGTTTGTTTGTTTCAATTTTTAGGGGCTGTTTTTGGGACTGATTTTCGGTGGTTTAGGTTTGTTTTGGGACTGATTTTTAGTAGTTTTGGGGCTGTTTTTTTGGACTGATTTAGGCTGTCTCGGTTTCATTATTTTTAGGCTGATTTTTGTTGTTGTCTTACGTAGGTTGCTTCACGTCCAGATGGCTTCACATTGGTTCTCTTTGTTCATGTCATTGTGCTTTGATGCTTTACGTCCAGATGGCTTCTCGCTTCACGCTGGTTCTTTTTGTTCACGCCACTGTGCTTTGTTGCTTCACGTCCATATGGCTTCTGGCTTCACGTTGGTTCTCTTTGTTCACACCATTGTGCTTTGTTTCTTCACGCCCAGATGGCTTCTGGCTTCACGTTGGTTCTCTTTGGTCACACCACTGTGCTTTGTTGCTTCACGCCATTTGGTGCTTTGTTGGTTCTCGCCACTTCTGGTTTTCTCTTTGTTTCAGTCTCTTAGGGTTTTCTTTTTTGTGTTGATTGTCGTGTGTGTAGTCCCCCTTAGGGTTTGGACAAGCCTCATTTTTATAATGACATGGGATCTCTAAATTATGGAAATAAATCAAGCAAATTTGGGAGATATATCCTCAATTTATTTAGGGAACACAATCTCATAATTTTGGTGAGGATGGGATTCACAATCTTGTTAAATTGGAAGGTGATTTGAGGGGATTTTGCGCATGTGAATTGCATGGGATTTTATTTATTTGGGCAGGCTTGGGCGTGTATGGAATCAGTTCATGGGCCTTGGGCGTGTGTGCTGCGGGGCTTGTGTGGTGTTTGGCGTGGGCATGGATTGTATGGGCTTTCATGGGTTGCAAGGGTTTTGGCCGAGGCTAAGGTTTGTAACAGAAATTGACTGAGCGAATCCGAGGCTGGCTAGTGAGTTTTGAATCCAATGAGGTGTCTTACAACTTTCGCAACTTTTCAGGTATTGCCTCCACACGAGGCTCATCATTGGACTTATGCAAAAATACAGTGTCTACAACTACGATAAATTAATGGATCATCTACACCATCACTGTATGCGACAACTTGTGCCTCTACAACTCCTAGATAATGATTAGGTTGTCTTACTGACCGGCGTAAACACACGCGTATAACGCAAGCGCACGTATCGTTCAAGTAGTATAAAAATATCGATCCCACGAGGACTTAATATCTAATCTATTAATTTTATGAGGTCAAATGATTACTAGTATCTAACAGGTTGTTTGATTGATTTGAAATGGTGACGATTCTAAATTTAAAAACAAGTAAATAAAATTATTTGAAAGTAGATTTTAAGAAATTCAATATTAAAAACTATCTAGGGTTGTGATTTCTTCCAATATCATTTTAAAGATGAAGTGGTTATCTTAAAGTTGGGTAATATATTGATTTATTAACCTGGAACACTAAATATGTGTAAGCCTCTGTCGATGGTCAGACACAAATACCCAGTTTAACCCAATTGAACCATATGTCTATGTCAACCAAATTATCTGGATTCATTAAGTTTAAGTCCCAATTATGGCTACCCCCGCCGACATGTATATTCCTATCCTGTAAGGAAATCTATTAAAGGGTTATCTATCCTCAAGGAAGATCGTGGGCTATTGAGTCTAAGGCTGAAACTAAAATCCCTATGTCTAGTTCATTTTAGATTTACCAGATCAATTTTATTAATGGCCAGTTAATGAAAAAGCATTAAGTTTAAGACTCAATAAATAAATCTTTATATTACCCAAGCTCAAGGAAGATCGTGGGCTATTGAGTCTAAGGCTGAAACCTAAAATCCCTATGTCTAGTTCATTTTAGATTTACCAGATCAATTTTATTAATGGCCAGTTAATGAAAAAGCATTAAGTTTAGGACTCAATAAATAAATCTTTATATTACCCAAGCTATAATCTAACCCTTATAAAACGGTGATATTTGATTCATCACAACCCCAGATAACTGGCTTAGTTACGACACATATTTACGGGTAGTAAAAAAAAAACTTAAATAAAATAAAAGACATAAAGTAAAATACTGAAAATTAAATACTGAAAAGTAAATGCTGAAAGTAAATGCTGAATTAAATATGAAAATTAATGCTGAAATTAAATGCTGAAAGTAAAATACTGAAAAGTAAATTGCTGAAAGTAAATTGCTGAAAGTAAATTGCTGAAAGTAAATTACTGAAAAGTAAAAACTGAAAATTAAAGAAAGAAAAGTACTGTGCATAAAAGTAAATTGCGGAAAGTAAAAACTGAAAAGTAAAGAAAAGAAAGTGCGAAAACGGAAATTAATTACTAAAAGCTATAAATAAACAAACAAGATACAATCTTCTTAGTATTCTTAAGGAATTCCTTAGAAGAAAGTATGAATTTTACAAATGAAATGGTTGGTATTTATAGGCAAAATTTTGCCTCCATCAAATCATCCACCAAATCAATTATTAATTGCTCCACTAATTGCTCCACCAAATCCATTATTAATTGCTCCACTAATCTCTTATCATGTTTGGTGATGATTGATAATTTTTATTATTTATTTATTAATTTATTTTTTGCTTTGAAAATGATTGAAAGTGACTTTAATAATTACACACTACACACTTCTGGATGGTTCATCAATTTCGGGCATGAAATCTTCCGAATTCGAAATTATTTTGTCTTTCAAAGTTGTAGATCTTTGAGTCTTCTTTAAGCTGGAACTTGAATTAGCTCAATCCAATATCTGAGGAAACAGTTATGCCCAAAATACGACAGATGCGCAAAACTAGGAATTTCCAAAACTGCACTTCGTCAAAACGCCCTTTCAAGTTTCCAATCTCCAAAATTAAAATATCAAATCCAATAATTGCCCTTATTTGACCCATATTTCTTCCTAAATGATTTCATTAAGTCCCAATATTATTTTATTTGCAAAATAAACTAAAACACATCAAAACGTTCATCAAACCCGAGAAACTAAATAAAATATTAAGTTAAATGAGTGGGAATAAGTGATATAAATACCACTCATCACACCCCCAAACCTAACATTTTGCTAGTCCTCAAGAAAAACATAGAGATAAAATAACAAAAATAAATTAACTAAGAAGCCACTTTCGTAGGGATCACTGTTGCATTTAGCATATGCAACAAGCCTTAAAACCCCTAGGTGTCCCTAGTGGACGAGTTGTAGTCTCGTGAGGGTTTACAGCAATGATACCCACAAACATTTTACAAAAGTAAAAAGGTAGTTAAAACTAATGCACACAAAAGCAAAAAGACAAGAGAAAGAGAAGTTAGTGACTAATCAAGTGAAACTTCTACTCCAGTTACTAGTTGTTTTGTTTGTTCATAAATTACCGAATAAGTAAATTCTCCGATTATGTTTACCATTCTCCATATACACAGCCAACAAAATATTAACAACTCATTTTTTCCCACAACAGTCATAAAGGCAGTTGATAAGAGAGTAATATTTTTGTCCTAAAGTTCTATCAGATTTAACACCTTTTGTAGCAATTGAATAATTTTTTCATTTTTTCTTTGAATTTTTTTTTTATTTATATACATACCTTCCGTCTATGTAGCGAGTGTTTGGTCGGTGGCTCTCAAACCAGTTAGCTTTAGGGCACCAGGTGTTAAGACACCCCTACGGACTTAATTACCCAGACTTCAGATATAAAGATATATTTTTTTTTGCAGCATCTCGATCCATGTAACGAGCTTTGGGCCAGTGACTCCCAAACCAGTTGGTTTTAGGGCACTAGGTGTTAAAACACCCTTACAGACTTAATAACTCGGATCTCAGACTTGTTTTTTTTTTTTTTTTTTTACTCCATTGCTTTTTGAGATGTTTCTTCCAATTAAACTAGAGCACTGAATATTACAAACTTTTCAATTTTAGCTCATGTCCGTATGTTACCATGTATGTTGATAATATCTGTCAACTGAGCATATGAAGATCATTTTAGCCAATTTTATGGAGAATTTACCAATTAAATAATTCAAAAGGAAATAAACAAAAATTAACTTGTTTCGAAATAGGTTTGAGATACGTCTCAGGAGTGGAAACTCCTTACTCAGCTACCTCCTTACCAATTTCACACCTTTTTAGTCAGAATAAAAACAAAAAAAACAAAAAATTTTTTGTAATTTTTGAAAATTTTTCCAATTTTTTGTTGTATTTTTCGAAAAATTTGGACTAAAAAAAAAAAAAAACAACACAAACTAAAAACAAGGTACTGATCAACTAATTCCCTCCCCCAAACCTAAATGAGACATTGTCCCCCATGTCTTAAACAGTAAAATGTGAGTTAAAGGTCGTACCTGGTTAGATGAAATCTACAGGAAATTAAAGGTAAGATCCAGATTAATTCTACGCCTCTTACCACGATCGTCCTCAAACCAATTTATTTTGAAAGGATAGGGTCAACTTGTGGTTCATAGGCTATGAGTTGGTCTATTAGATCCGGAGCAGTTCTGGCAGTGAAGAGGAGTTCTTTCATAGGTTTTGACACGAACCCATTTCTTTGGGCATCATCAAGAAACACACAAAGAAAATCATAAAATCCATCAACATTAAACAGTCCAAGCGGTTTCTGGTGTATGTTCAGGTTCGCCCAAGATAGTACAATAAAAATTTCCTCCAATGTACCCAAGCCACCTGGCAAACAATAAAAGCATCAGCACGGTTAATCATTTCTACCAGTCGTTCAGACATACCTGGCACGATCAGTTTCCTCCCGTTTGATGATCCAATAAGATTTGCCTCTGCCAAGTTTTGGATGATTCCCAAAACATGACTGCCTCCCTCCTGTACAGCTTTTGAAACGATCCCCATAAGTCCAAGATTCCTCCGCCATATATTAAGTGCATATTCTTTCCAGCTAAGACTCGACCCATTCCTGTGCTGCTTCTACGTATTGTGGTTTAGTTCCAACACTACTACCGCAAAACACACAGACGTTTTCAACTCGTCTTCTTGAAGTGGCTTCCATTTTTATATGTATTTCTTTCTCAACTCTGGATGCCTTCAAAAGTGCAATGACGGGCTGAATTTATAGTACCTGAAAAGGGTGAGTAAAAATAGCACAAGTATCTTCCAGAGGACGATTAGTAGCGAAATAATATCGTGATAGTCAAAAAGGTCTGGATCCTGTCGGAGAAATAAAAAAAAACAAAAAACAAATCACAATTATTACTAAAGACAAAGAGATATAATATTTACAAGAAAAGTAACGGCTTGATGACGTCTATGCGTCAGGGACAAGCTTCCCATCCAATTTTCTTATAAATTGGCAAACATGGTCTTTTTGAGTTAGATTCCCGAGACTTAACAGTTGTCTTTCCTTTTGGAATTGTGTATGTAATTTGCGAATGGCTATATGAACATATCCACTGGGATGCGTCTCAAGAGTTAAAGATATATCATCTAAAGACTCCTTACTCAAGCCATCCCTAATGAATTTAATTTTGTCTTCGCGATTATCAGACACCATTCCTAAAGAACGACAACGAGTGTTGCAATTAAATCGTGCACATTTGAAACAACACCCATTTGCTTAGCTCTACGTTTCTTTGCATAGGTGCTTTTTCCAAAACCAGGCAGATGTGAAATAAAAGAGTCAGAACTCACCTGCCAATCGGACTCGTGCTTCAATTACCCAACGAATGTCATTGGGCACACCGTGGATCCAGTAGTCTCATTCGTTCCAAGCGAGCTTTGTAAACTTTCATTAGAGATTTTTGAGGGAGAGAAGGAAATTGCTTGTGAAGATTTGCGAGAGCTTCTTCCATCTTGAAATGACTAAACCTGCAAAGATTAAACACACAAAAATAAAACACAACAAATCACAATATATACAAGATTTGCATGGGTTGCCTCCCTGCGAGCGCTAAGTTTAAAGTCGTCAGCCAGACTTGACTTCTCGAACGTTAAGCTGGATCTGAAAGTGTGACACTTTCTTTTTGTCGCTCAAATGATTCTCCCCAGTAGTGCTTGACACGCTTGTTTTTAACCTTGAAAGTTTTGTTAGCGTCATGATCATGTATCTCAACGGCTCTATTTGGTAAAACTTTGGTGATCACAAATGGACCTGACCACCGTGATTTTGGCTTCCATGGGAAGAATTTCACCCTTGATTTGTTTAACAGTACCTTCTGCCCTGGTTTCCAGTTGTATGCGCACTAACTTCTCATCATGTCTTTTCTTGCCCTTTTTTTGTACAATTTGGCATCATCAAAAGGCTGATTCTGAAATTCCTCCAATTCGTTGAGCTGGTGGAACCTTTTCTCTTCTGTAGCTTGTAGTGCAAGAATTGGCTCTTCAGTGCAAAATATGCTTTATCTTAGGCTCCACAGGCAATTGACATGTTTTAAGTTTGTCAGTAGAACTTTGTCTTTCATCAGAGTTCTGAATGGTACTGTGTATCACATCGAGTTTGAAACATTCCTCCTTCTTTTTTCATCATCTGGGAAATTCATGGCTTTGAAAACATTGAATGTTACTTCTTGGTCTGTACCCTCATGGTTAGTTCTCCTTTTTGTACATCAATAATGGTTCGACCTATAGCCAAGAGCTCAAATGAACGGTCTGCGTCCGATGATGGATTGTCTGCGTCCTTCCTCCATCAAGGACAATAAAATCTGCTGGGAAAATGAATTGTCAACCTTGACCAGCACATCCTCAACTACGCCTCTTGGAAATACGAGCATTCTATCAGCAAGTTGTAGTGAGACTGAAGTTGGCATTGTTTCTCCAATCTGTAATTTCCTGAAAAAGAGAAGGCATCAAGTTAACACTAGCACCTAAATCACACAAAGCCTTACCAAGTTATGTTCTCCTATGACGCAAGGAACAGTGAAACTGCCAGGATCTTTCAACTTCGGGGGAAGTTTCCTCTGAATGATAGCACTGCATTCTTCTGTTAATGCTACTGTCTCGTAATCTCCCAATCTCCGCTTTCGTGAAAAATATCTTTCATGAATTTGGCATAGGTGGGCATTTGTTCCAACGCTTCTGCAAATGGAATGTTGATATGCAGCTTTTGAAGATTTCCAGGAACCGAGAAAACTGCTTGTCCAATTTGTTCTTCTGAAGACGTTGAGGAAAAGGTGGAGGTGGAGTGATCTGTTCTTTTTCCTTTGCTTCTTTTTCCTCCATCTGTTATTTTGTTTCTTTGGAACTTCCTCAATTGTTGCTTTGATTCCAACATCTTTATTGATCTCAGTACCACTTTTTAAGGTAATAGCTTGACATTGCTCCTTCCCTCGGTTCCTTGGATTTGGTTCTGTGTTGCTGGAAGATTACCTGGCGGTCTGTACCTCTGAGCATTGGCCAGTTGTCCGATTTGATTCTCCAGTGCTTTGATGGAAGCTGATTGCTCTGAAACATAGCATCGTATTTTTTTACTGATTCAGCACTTCTGTTATTCCTGGTTCATTTATTGTTCTTGGCCTTTGTTCTGTTGTTGGAATCCAGGTGGTGGATAGTTCTGCTTTGGAATCCAGGTGGTGGATTGTTCTTTGCCCTGAGTTGTTGCTCCATGAAAAATTGGATGATTCCTCCACCTGGATTGTAGGTGTTGGAATATGGATTGTTCCCCTGTCTATTGAAATTGTTGACATAATTCACCGTCTCTTCAAGTTGGTTTGGTTCTGGTGCTCCTCCATATGGTGAACTTGTGGATCCAGTGGTAAGAGTCTCCATGAATTTGCATATTGATCTAGCTTGGTGTTGACTGCTGTATTAGCTCCACTTTCATAAATTCCTGCAATTCTTTGGATCATGCTCCTTTCAGTTGGCCACAAGGATTGTTGTTGGCCATTTCTCGATTAGGTTCCCAGGCTTGATCTCTCCTTTTGCCATTAAAGCTCCTCCAGCAGCAACATCGATTGTGGTTCTCATTATTCCAGAAAGTCCATTGTAGAATGTTTGGACTTGAAGCCATTTTGGAATCTCATGGTGTGGACATTTCCGGAGTAAATCTTTGTACCTTTCCAAGCTTCGCAGAGGGATTCTGAATCTTGTTGTACAAAGGATGTGATGTCATTCCTCAGCTTTCCGGTTCTGGCTGGTGGAAAGTACTTTGCAAGAAATTTGGTGGCTAAAGTGTTCCAAGTTGTGATAGAACCTGGTGGTAGTGAATGTAGCCAAGCTTTAGCTCTGTCCTTCAAGGAGTATAGAAAACTCACAGTCTCATTGCTTCTTCCGCTTCTCGGTTATGATTAAAAGTGCCGCAAACTTCCAGGAAGTTGCTGATGTGGGCATTAGGATCTTCAGTTGCATTTCCCCCAAACTGAACTGAGTGCTGAATCATCTGAATGCATGTTTTGATGTCACACGCATTTGCTGGTAAGGGAGGAAGTACAATACAGGAAATGAGTCTGTCAACCACCGGAATGGTTCTGTCTCGAATGGGAATTGGTGGTGCAACCTCCAACGGTTCAGGTTCCATGTTGACTAAAGCTTCTTGGCCTTCTCGCCTTTCCCTTCTCAACTGTCTGATGGTTCTTTCAATTTCTGGGTCAAGCGATCGGAGTTCAAAGCTTATGGTTCGTCTCATGAAGTTTATGAGAACCTGAAACACAAGAAAACAAAAACAATAAGTAAAAAGAAATTAGATACAAGTAACGTATCTAACCCCTAAACTAATAGTAAAAGATAAATAAGTCCCCGGCAACGGCGCCAAGAACTTGACCGGCGTAAACACACGCGTATAACGCAAGCGCACGTATCGTTCAAGTAGTATAAAAATATCGATCCCACGAGGACTTAATATCTAATCTATTAATTTTATGAGGTCAAATGATTACTAGTATCTAACAGGTTGTTTGATTTATTTGAAATGGTGACGATTCTAAATTTAAAAACAAGTAAATAAAATTATTTGAAAGTAGATTTTAAGAAAATTCAATATTAAAAACTATCTAGGGTTGTGATTTCTTCCAATATCATTTTAAAGATGAAGTGGTTATCTTAAAGTTGGGTAATATATTGATTTATTAACCTGGAACACTAAATTATGTGTAAGCCTCTGTCGATGGTCAGACACAAATACCCAGTTTAACCCAATTGAACCATATGTCTATGTCAACCAAATTATCTGGATTCATTAAGTTTAAGTCCCAATTATGGCTACCCCCGCCCGACAGGTATATTCCTATCCTGTAAGGAAATCTATTAAAGGGTTATCTATCTTCAAGGAAGATCGTGGGCTATTGAGTCTAAGGCTTGAAACCTAAAATCCCTATGTCTAGTTCATTTTAGATTTACCAGATCAATTTTATTAATGCCAGTTAATGAAAAAGCATTAAGTTTAAGACTCAATAAATAAATCTTTATATTACCCAAGCTCAAGGAAGATCGTGGGCTATTGAGTCTAAGGCTGAAACCTAAAATCCCTATGTCTAGTTCATTTTAGATTTACCAGATCAATTTTATTAATGGCCAGTTAATGAAAAAACATTAAGTTTAAGACTCAATAAATAAATCTTTATATTACCCAAGCTATAATCTAACCCTTATAAAACGGTGATATTTGATTTCATCACAACCCCAGATAACTGGCTTAGTTACGACACATATTTACGGGTAGTAAAAAAAAACTTAAATAAAATAAAAGACATAAAGTAAAATACTGAAAATTAAATACTGAAAAGTAAATGCTGAAAAGTAAATGCTGATATTAAATACTGAAAATTAAATGCTGAAAAGTAAATTACTGAAAGTAAATTGCTGAAAGTAAATTGCTGAAAGTAAATTGCTGTGAAAGTAAATTACTGAAAAGTAAAAACTGAAAATTAAAGAAAGAAAAGTACTGTGCATAAAATAAATTGCGGAAAGTAAAAACTGAAAAGTAAAGAAAAGAAAGTGCGAAAACGGAAATTAATTACTAAAAGCTATAAATAAACAAACAAGATAAAATCTTCTTAGTATTCTTAAGGAATTCCTTAGAAGAAAGTATGAATTTTACAAATGAAATGGCTTGGTATTTATAGGCAAAATTTTTCCTCCATCAAATCATCCACCAAATCAATTATTAATTGCTCCACTAATTGCTCCACCAAATCCATTATTAATTGCTCCACTAATCTCTTATCATGTTTGGTGATGATTTGATAATTTTTATTATTTATTTATTAATTTATTTTTTGCTTTGAAAATGATTGAAAGTGACTTTAATAATTACACACTACACACTTCTGGATGGTTCATCATTTCGGGCATGAAATCTTCAGAATTCGAAATTATTTTGTCTTTTAAAGTTGTAGATCTTTGAGTCTTCTTTAATCTGGAACTTGAATCAGCTCAATCCAATATCTGAGTAAAACGTTATGCCCAAAATACGACAGAAGCGCAAAACTAGAATTTCCAAAACTGCACTTCGTCAAAACGCCCTTTCAAGTTTCCAATCTCCAAAATTAAAATATCAAATCCAATAATTGCCCTTATTTGACCCATATTTCGTCCTAAATGATTTCATTAAGTCCCAATATTATTTTATCTGTAAAATAAACTAAAACACATCAAAACGTTCATCAAACCCGAGAAACTAAATAAAATATTAAGTTAAATGAGTGGGAATAAGTGATATAAATACCACTCATCACTTACAACTTTATCACTACATCTAGGTGGTAGACTATTTAATATACTTACATATGACGCTCAAATGCCGAAGGTGCTATGTTTTGTCAACTGTTGTTGACAATGGTGTGCTGGTTGAACCAGCAAGTAACTCATCGAGTAACACTTTACTACGAGGTTTAAACTCCCGCATATAGTCCTTCTCAAGAAATGTAGCTTTTGTAGACACAAATACTTTATTATCTTCTGGACTATAAAAGAACCCACCCTTAGTTTCCTTAGGATAACCTACAAATAGGCAAACTTGTGAACATGGCTCCAACTTTGTAGTCTTATTCTTCAGCACATATGCTGGACACCCCATATGCGGAAATGTCTTAAACTTGCTTTGCGACCACTCCACAACTCTAAAGGAGTCTTAGGAACATACTGAAATGGAACTACATTAAGTATATACATCATTGTTTGCAATATATATCCCAATAATTAACTAGGAAGTTAACTGTAACTAGACATAGATCTTATCATGTCTTGTCGGGTCCGATTTCTCCTCTTTGCAATACCATTCTGCGGTGGTTTTCCAGGTTCTGTGAGTTAGGATATTATTTTATGCTCAACCAAGAATTCCTCGAAATCACTATCAAGGTATACTCTTTGAACTTTTAAAAGTATCTGACTTGTGCTGCATTAGGTAAACATACCCATATATAGAATAATCATCAATAAATGTGACAAAATATTCATAACAACCCTGGACTCTTACATTCATCGGTCCGCAAACATCTGAATGTATTAGCTCAAGTGGTTGACTGGCTCTTATACAATTTACAGTAAAAGGTCTCTTGGTCATCTTTCCTTCTAGACGATATTCGCAAATTGGTAAATTTCCAAGCTTTAACTGGTTTAAAGTTCCATTCTTTATCATCCTATCTATGACCAAGTATTAGGTGCCATAAATATGTGTCATCATGAGAAATCTTTTTCCGTTTTATTTTAGATTTTTCAACCTTAAACATTTTAGTGTTGAGCAGTGAATTACGTGTTAACGGCCTTAACATATATAAATTATATCCAGAGTTTCCTATGCATATATATAATCCATTTCTACCAATAATAACCAAAATATTATTAAAAGAAATAGAAAGATCGTCATCCAAAAGCTTAGAAACATGAATCAAATTCCTGTAAAAACCAGGAATAAATAACACATTGTTCAAATTTAAATAATTATTATTTAAAAAATATAAACTAGAAATTCCCACTGCTCTTGCTGAAATGGCATCTCTTGTCCCGACCCTCATGGTGTAGTCACATTCAGCAAGATCATTCCATGAATCAAGTAACTGCAAAGAAGAACAAACATGGTTAGTGGCTCCAGAATCAATAATACATGCAGATTTGTCATCCTCCACTAATAGAGATTCTATGACAAGTAAATCATATTTACCTGTGGCCTTCTTCTCTTTTAGCTCAGCTAGATATTTAGGACAGTTCATTTTCGAATGCCCATCCTTGTTGCAATGTAAACATTTTCCTTTGGGTATGGCTTCCTTGGACCTTCTCTTGTTCTTCTTCATTTGTCCCAATATGTTTCTTCTTGTTCTTGGCAGATTTAGAATGTAACATCCCTAATCCGGGAAATATTACTGGTAGGGAATAAGCCGTACCATTCCCCTGAGCCTCTGACTCTTCAACCATAAACAATTACTAATATTCTTTTCTCTAATTATATATCTTATGTATGGGGCCGTGGCCCAAACTAAATGACTTAACATACAAACTTAACTGCAATAACTGTATACATAAAACACATGTTTTTTTACAATGACTATCACATAATCAGAAACTAATACATGACTTTTATTTGACTCTGACTGGACTCTCACTCTCTTTCTGACTTGAACTGGTGGACTCCATACCCTAGTGACTGCATCAGTATCCGTCCTCCCGAGCTCGTCCTCCGAGAAGACCTACAAAATAAGGAAATTGGGGGTGGGGGGTTAGATCGTTGTACGATCTAAGTGAGTGGACGAAAACTGAAATGCTGATGCAAAAAATATTTGATTCTAAAACCAAAGTTCCAAAAATAGGTTTATATAAAAACTCTTTTTTCTGAAAACCTTGTTTGAAGTCTCTTTTATAAAACTTGTCTTTATGAAATCTGCTTTTGAAATTCTAGTTTTGTAGACTTGTATTTGAAAGATCTATTCTGAAATATGTTTCCGAAATTTTTGTTTTCTGAAAACTGATTTCTAAAACCTGATCTCTGAAAACTATTTTCTGAAAACCTAATATCTGAAAACTGATATGTCTCTGAAAAAAACTTGACGTATGGGGGCGTTACGTATCGCCGTCCCCCCATACGTCTAACTAGAGCCATGAGTGTAAATCCATAACTTTAGGGTATTACATATCGTTGTCCCCCAAAGTATGACACTAATGTCCCTGAAACATGTGGTCTTGGGGCGTTACGTATCACCGTCCCCCAAGCCACTGAACTAGAACTGGGGGTGCGGATCTATGCTACCCCAAGCTCTGAAACTAGGATCTATGGCCATCTATCATCCCTAGTCCTTAAATAAGATATGGGAGCGTTTTGTATCGCCGTCCCCCCAGTCCTCCACATGTGCACATATGTTATCCGTCAATTCAAAACTAAATCAAGTTACATACTGAGGTGGGTTTTTCCCTCATGCCTCGAAAAACATAAACCAAATTCTGAAAACATTTTTTTTCTCAAATATAACTTAAATCATAAACTTTTATGAAATAACTGTAATAAAAATGATCTAACGCCCTAAAGCGTAAAAAGGAAGTATGTTACAAAAATAACAAAATGAATATCAATTTAAAAGAGTAATGTCTACTCACAGATTTGACTATGGCTGGTACTATATTACTTCATCGAAGGAAATTACAGTTCCTTCAATGGTCTATAAGCGGTAATTTGATTAGATTATAAACCATGAAACAAGTTTGAAACTAGGATAAGCTTCTCAATTCCAAATTCATAGTATATCATGCCTGTAATAAGTTGTACTATATGTATGTGAACTGATTCGACACCCTAAGGGTAGTCTCTAATACGCTAGGGTGGAACTGGGTGATTTAAAATTTATTTGTGAATGATTTCAAGCTTCGCGTTGCGACGCAAATCCTTGCGTGTAGCGATGTGCAGCATCTAGAAACGTGCTGCCATTTTTCTCTTGCGTGTCGCGATGCACAACCTTTAGCGTCGTGACGCGAGTCAGTTTTCCAAGATTCTGCCCTTTCTTCTTCAATTCTATCTCACCCAATGCAAACCCTAACATTCCCATACTAAAAACCAATGCTCAATACATCATATTCCACTCAATTTCACATAAACTTAACCATCATCTCATCAACAACCAACTTTTAATCTATTTCATATACTCCATATAATTATACCAAAAACTTAACAAGTTGGGGTTTTTCAAAATTCTCATTGTCTTGATACCAAAAAATCACACAATCATCATCACACCCAAACTCACAACATATAATAAGCATCAAATCATCCAAACTTAATATTTCATAATTTGGGTGATGGATTTCTTACCTCTTTCTTTTGATAATTCTTCATTCTTCAAGCCTTCCAAAGAGGCCAATGCTCTTCCTTGCTTCATCTTCTCCATTTTCCCCTCTTTTCTTTCTTTTTCTCTCTTCTTATTCTTCTTCTCATTCTTTCCTTCTTCTTCTTCTCTCATTCTTCTACGTTTCTTGCTTTCTATTTTTCTCATTTGGGGATTCATGAATAGTGTTTCATTTATATACATGGCATTTAAAAAAAATTAGAAAGGTGTAGAATTTTGGAGAAACTTTTAGAATTTACTATAATGCACTCGGGTACTATTCATTTGAAATTTTGATCTTTATTTTTAGCCTATTTCGGATTTGAATTTGGGAAATTGTTCAACGTAAAAGTTGTAGGTATCGATCTCAGCTTTCTAGTGATATAAAATTTATAGAAATCAGAGTTTGTATGAGAAAGTTAAGGCCCAAATACCATGGGCTATCCGGAGTGGAACATCATAGAATTCTGCATCGAAGTTTCAAAGAATTTACTGTTTATCCATAAAGTCATTCCATGAATGTATATATGCTCAGACATAATTTTATATTACGTAACACTCATCCAGTGATGTAATAGTACTCCAGTCAACAGCAGTAGAGACCACCGATCGTTACATAGAAGATTCGGCAATATTTGCCTCTTCAATGGCCTTACGAGGTTCTACTAGCATTGACTCGTAATGGGTGAGCTCATTTAGTAGTTGAGTCAAATTAAAAGTCAAGTGGTTCATAATATAGTTGCTTTTAAACTACATGAATCTCTTCGGAAAAGTTTCCATGATCATGGTCACCTGGCTATGCTCGTCAATACGAGCTTCATGAGTTTCGGCCGTGTTGAGATAAGTCATCATCTTCAAGACGTGATCTCAGACTAATGTCCATTCCTTCATCCTCGCGATCAATGTTGAGACCATAATCTCATGACATTGTCGCTCTAAAGGCTGCCCGAACATGACCTTCAATGACTCCATCATCAAAGAAATTGTAGCCATTGGCTCATGCTTTGCAGCAAAAACCTCAGACATCCCTGCTAGCAAGTAGTAGCAGGCTTTCTCATTAGTCGCGACCCATTTCTGATAGGCATCGCATAAAGCATGGCATGAATTTTTGGCTGGCTCAGGAGGGCATTCCTCCGTCAGGACAAACGTAAGGTCTTCACAAACTATGATGGCATTCATGTTATTTTTTTCACTTACTATAATTTTCTCCCGTTAATTTACCATTAGAGAGAATAACAATAATTGGAGAAACCATAGCTTAAAAAAATAAAATAAACATGCATTAAATATTCATTTATCGCATATTATAATCATCAAACATTTAGGAATAAAATTAAACATGATGCATGAACCATGTATCATGAATTAGAAACCTAACAGATTTACTATGTCACGGAAATCTGTAATCCCACAAATAAGTGTCATCGTAGGGTAGGTCAAGTATTTGCATAATAGATCGATACAATTTCAAATGATTAATATATGCGGGAATAACTCTTATACCCATATTAACCAACCACCGTTTGATTTGATCAAGGAATTTTGATTAACATTTAATCATTCCTTCGTGAGTGTAACCCCTTATTTCAGAACCATTGGACTTAACTAGTGAAGTGTCGCCGTATGGTAGGTCAGTTCTCCAGATACATCTAGAGTTATCATCACAAAATCTAAACTTGATATTGACCTAAAATTGACACCATCCATAGGAGGACGAAAACAAAGCTTTCTCGAGGCGTCTTTTGGATATCACGTTTTCGGACTAACAACGGAGATCGCGGGATATATTGTTGTATATCCATCTCCCACTCTCTAATATCTCAGGTTTTTCGGAACAGTACGGGAAAATTTTCGAATTAAAGTGAAAGATTTAGAAAGGGAAGGTATTCGAAAATTAGACTTCATGTGTTGGAAAATAAGTGGGAATATTTTAAAGTGAAGTTTTGTCGCGTTGGAAAACGCGTGATTTCGAGAAATGGTTACGCGATTTCTGATTTTATCGTTATACGAGTAAATATTTCTTGTTTCGGCTATAAATATATCAAACGAACTCTGATTAAGTTTATTTTTGAACCATCGAACTCGTTTTTCCGAGACGAGCAACTTTTATGTTGAACACTTTTCGTAATTTTCATCAGAAGAGCTTCACAAATGTAAAATTTCTAGAAAGTTCCATGACATGGGCCTGATTGTAATTTTCAGGGGGCCAGATAGTAAATTTCAGAAACTTAACTATAAATACCCATTATTTTCATAAATTGCTGAAACGGCAAAGCCATTACAAATCCCCACATGCCCCCTCACCCCTAAACACGTCCTCTACATGCCGGCATGTTAGGAGGTGCGCCGGCCACCCCTCCACCTTATGGTGGCCGGCGGCAGCCCCCAGGTCACCGGAAAATGACGGTAATGAGGTAGAAATGCGCGGGCTTGGGTTTCTCGATCCCGGATCGTCGTGTCTTTGCCACCCGCCAAATTGAAGCTCTCGGAGAGTACTATAAGATGGTAGTGACGATGCTTCCGATCCGCGCTCGAATTCACACGAAACGAGGTAGGAAGATTCAGATGAATAGTGATCTATGGTGAACAGTAGCTCCGATCGGAATTCCGTCAATTCCAGTGCATTCGTGGGATCGTTTGGAGCCCGTATATGGCCTCGAAATCTCGGTAAGACCTCCCGGTAAAAATCCGCAAATTTCAAGTTTATAGTTAAATGTTCGGATGTATCCAGTAGATTCGTAGAGTAGAGTATTAATATAAATTGAATTGTTTGAGTGTTAGTGTATTGAATATGAGCATTCGGTAGAATCCGAGTGAAAACAGAACGAGTTTGATCGATCCGATAGAATATGTAAGTTTTCGGTAAAAGTGGATTTTTACGTATAAAGATGTGCTTTGGTTTTGATGATAGTTACAAGTTATTTATGATAATACGAACATGTTTGGATAAATCCGGGTAGGTTCGGGACCCTTTCGTAGCATTTGCGGAAATTGTTTCGGAAGATTTTTCTAAAAACACATAAACCGAGAATTTATGTTAACCAACCATTTGGGTTAGTTTATAATGATGTTTTAAGAGTAATGGAACTGAAAACATTGAAAACGGATTTGATTTGGTTGTTCTGGAAACTTCCGGGATTTTGTTGTAGTTAGTTGAGAACTTCGTAAGTCGTGTTTCTAACGATGTTTTGCTATTTATTTTGGCAGACTTGACTAGGACCTGGAGTGCTCGCGAAGCCAGGTAAGTAACACATGCGATTAATACTTGAAAGTTATATATATATATATATATAATTGAAGTGTTTAGGTTAAGATGAAAATAGATAAGAGGTGGTATTGAGAAAGAAGTGCGAGACTATGTATGGTTAAGTAATCGACCATCACAGGTAAGGGTTTTCGTTATTGCTATGATATGAAGTGAGTAGTTTGATGTGTTGGGGTTTTGGCGCGGGCGCAGCGGAAGCTCGCGGTTCGGGTGAAATTATAATTTTAAAACTTTTTAAATTACCGAATAAATTATCCAATATCCAATATAAATAATTCATTCATATTTCACCTAAACATATTTATTCGATATCAAATAACGACATAAATAGTTAAGAAACATCGCGAAACTTTTACGAAAACGTTTTTCCGCAAAATGGCATAAAACATATTTTTGACCGAACCGACCACCCAATACACATGAGGGCTGCCCAGGTCAGCCCCAACAATATTAGGGCAGTTCATGGGCTGCCCGAACAGTGACCAATTCACTGTTTGGGCAGCCGTCACCCGGTTGGCTCAAAAGTCACCCGGTAACGCCGTTTTTCACCGTTTTCGCATATTTCAACTCCGAAACAGTTTTCGGCAATTGTTCCAACACCCAAAACACATCCAATACATTTATATGACCTAATATTTATCACAGTAAACCCAGTTTTCCAGATCTGATTTTATAACATGAATTATTAATTTTTCATGCTTTAATCCAACTTTCTCAATATTAATCATATTAATACTAACACCAATCTAAGCCACCACCAATGAAGCACCCAAGAATAATCCTAGGCATTACAAGAGTGGTCATAACACTCTAGAATGGTAACATATCATCAAATGAACAAATTGAACAAATATTACAATAATATCATTCAATATTACTTTACACATGCACCAAGCCTTCAATTCCATCCTCCAAATCCAAAAGCCCCAAATTCTTAAGAAAAGAAGAAACCCTAGAATCTCACTAGATCTTTAAGAAACAAGAAACATGATTTCTAAGCTTAGGGATATTGAAGATTACCTTTAATCTCTTAATTTCCTAAAGCTTTTTCTTGATTTTCTTCATTTTTCTTCCTTGAACCATCAAGCAAATTTGGAGGTGTATTTGGAGGATTATATTCGGCCATGGGAGCTTGAATGAAAGAGAAAATAAAGTTTTCTAACATAAAAACAAGCTTGACCGACCTAGTGGGGGCATTTTCGTCATTTTTGCAATTTAATTTCATTAAATTAAAAACAAGCTTTATGTTAGCAAATCAAATTTGCACACATTAAGCTTAATTAAAACATGCCACATGTATCAATAATAATTAAACATATTGCATAACATTTATATAATATGGATATTATTTAATTATTCAAATATCTAAATAATTAATTAATATAATTATTATTATATATGTATTTTTATTTACATTAAATAACAAATACATATATGAATGACATGTGTCAAAGTCTCATTTAACAGTTAATTAATATGTATCAAATCAAATTTTGTATGAAATACAAATACACATTAATTATTAATTGACAAAATTATCGAAAGCAAGTGTTTTCGTTTAACCGTTTAAACGATTCGAATTAACTCATTTAATCCGGTGAAGTATTATGAATAATCTGTATTATTCATAACGTGTTGCCCAAGTGTTCAATGAGTACACTTCATATTGTGGGGCTCTCTAAGTTTTGGTTTATCCGTAACGAAATCCAATTTCATGTCAATAATCCATCCACTCGTGAATTATGACGACCACATATAATCTCGCTAAACTATACAAGTCGAGTCATTGCATACGTATAATCCCTCTGTCACAGGCTATCCATATTATACCTGGGATATAGATAAGAACGTCAAATCTTTATAGTATAATATAGTCGACTTTCAAATTTACGATCTCTAAATAACACTCGGAACTTGCTTCCGAAGTTATACCACGGCCATAGATTTACTTGATCGCAAACACGTGTAGGATACATTTGCCCTAATCACAGGACTGGTGGATTCTATCTTGATACACACTGGATATCATGAGCATCAGTCCACACCCAACGAACAGACATAGGTCAGATCTAAATAGATCGGTGACGTGACTGCCATTAAAATATGGAGGATAACTCATATATCAAATGTGGTATCTCAAGTCGAATGACCACTATGCTCGCTGAACTCAAGAAGATTCCTATTGATGTTGGTGTACCATCTATTAGGAAATCTTCAGTGAGTCGTTCAGTGTTTATCAAATAAATACCTATATGTCTATATGAGTCTCCCGAGACTCATGGTTCATTGGGATAAACCATCGGACGAAGTCACGATATACGACATGTACTGGTCTCAGCGGATTTTACTAACCGATCCGTATTAGCAAATCTTGATCAGGAACTTTATTTAAGGATATACAACTTATAGTGACGCTTCCCAATGTCAATTACAAACTACGTTGTAACTGCGCACTATATTTTAAATCATAGGGTCTTTGTCTAATATACATTTATCACTAAATCAGATTCAGTTTCAATCTAATCACAATTAGATATCTAATCGTAATTAGATCGAATATGTATATAAAAGACAAGAGGTGCTACCATTAAATAAGTAATATTATGGAAAAAGACATTGATCGTATTCATGAATCGGACATAATACGATCCGGATTGGTACTCTGAGCACCAACCCTAACATGATGATCATAATGTTAGTATGTACATATTGATGTGTCTTGAAGTGGAATGTTCAAGGATAATGTTATGATATGTATTTTGAAAAGATTGGTGAGTTAAATGGCTACATGTACGTATTGATGCATGTAACTACATGGACTCGTAATGTTATATGTATGTATGGATGCAATGGTATGAACCTGTATCGATATGAACGTATTTATATAAATGAATTTGGAAAGGTATAAGTGTTAGGATTGGTGCTCGGAGTGCCAAACCGGATCGTATTTATGTCCGATTCATGAATACGAACAATTCATTTTTCCATAATATTACTTACTTAATGGTTGCACCTTTTGTTTTTATATACGTATTCGATCTAATTAAGATTAGATTGAAACTAAATATGATTTAGTGATATGTATATATTAGACAAAGACCCCATGATTTACAACGTAGTGTGCAGTTACAACGTAGTTTGTAATTGACACTGGGAAGCGTCACTATAAATTGTATATTCTCAAATAAAATTCATGGTCAAGATTTACTGACACGGGTCGGTTAGTAAAATCCGCTGAAACCAGTACATGTCGTATATCGAGACTTGGTCTGATGGTTTGTACTAATGAACCATGAGTCTTGGGAGACTCTTATAGACGTGTAGGTATTTATTTGATTGACACTGAATGACTCACTGAAGATTTCCTAATAGATAGTACACCAACGTCAATACGAATCTTCTCGAGTCGAGTAGCATAGTGGTCCTTCGACTTGAGATACCACTGTGGATATATGAGACATCCTCCACACTTTGATGGCAGTCGCGTCACCGATCTATTTAGATCAGACCTCCGCTTGTTCGTTGGGTGTGGACTGATGCTCATGATATCCTGTGAGTATCAAATAGAATCTGCCAGTCCTGTGTACATGGCATATGTATCTTGAACGTATTTTCGATCTAGTAAATCCATGGCCATGGTATACTTCGGAAGCGAGTTTCGAGTGTTATTTAGAGATCGTAAATTTGAAAGTCGACTATATTATACCTTAGGGATTTGACATTCTTATCTATATCCTCTGTATAATATTGATAGCATGTGACAGAGATATTATACGTATGCAATGACCTCGATTTGCATAGTTTAGCGAGATTATCTGTGGTCGTCATAATTCATGAGTGGGTGAATTATGGACACGAAATTGAATTACGTGATGGATAAACCTAAACTTAGATAGTCCCATAATATGAAGTGTACTCGTTGAGTACTTGGGCAACACGTTATGAATAATACAAATTATTCATAATACTTCATCGGATTAAATGAGTTAATTCGAATCGTTTAAACGGTTAAACAAAAATACATGCATTAAGGGTATTTCTGTGAATTAATAATTAATGTGTATTTATATTTGATACAAAATTTGATTTGATACATATTAATTAATTGTCAAATAATATTTTGACACATGCCATTAATATATTTATTTGTTATTTAATGTAAATAAAAATACATATATAATAATAATCGCATTAATTAATTATTTAGATGTTTAAATATTAAATATCTAGATAATTAAATTATTTCAATATTACATAAATGTTATGCAATAGGTTTGATTATTATTGGTTACATGTGACATGATTTTATTAAGCTTATAGTTTACAAATTAGATTTGTTTACTTAAAGTTTATTATTATTTAATTAGATTAAATTATACAAATGACCATTTTGCCCCTCAAAGTCAGTCAAGGCATATTTTTTAAGTTGAACATTTTGTTTTCTCATTTCATGAGAAGCCATGGCCGAGTACCTCCATAAAGAAAAGCTCCCAAAATTTTCTTGAAGAGTCAAGGAAAAAAGTGAAGAAATTCAAGAAAAAGTTTAAGGAAATTAGGAGTTTTGGAGGTAATCTTCATAACTCGTAAACTTAGAAAGTTTTTTTTTCTTGTTCTTGAATATTTAGACAAGTTTTAGGGTTTTTTCCATTCTTATATTTTGGGGCTTTTTGATTTTGTGGATGGATTTGGAAGTTAGCATGTGTGAAGTAAGATTAAATGATATTAGTGTAATATTAGTTCAATTTTGTCATTTGATGGCTTGTTGCCATTCTAGAGTGTTATGACCACTCTTGTAACTCCTAGAATTATTCTTGAGCTCTTCATTTATGGTGACTTTGGTTGGTGTAAGTGTTAAAATGATTAATGTTGAAAATTAGATTTAAAGCATGAAAAATGATATTTTTAGTTACCAAATCAGATCTGGAAATTATGTGATTTTGGTGATGAAAATTATGTTGTATAAATGAATTGGATTTGTTTTAGGTAATGGAACTATTACCGGAAATTTTTTTGGAGTTGAAATATGCGAAAACGGTAAAAAACGGCGTTACCAGGTGAGTTTTGAGCTTACCGGGTGTCCGCTGTCCAAACAGTGAATTGGTCACTGTTTGGGCAGCCCATGAACTTCCTAAGCACTATTGAAGCTGACCTAGGCAGCCACCATGTGTGTTGGTTGGTCAGTTCGGACAAAAACACGTTTTATGCCATTTTATGGAAAAATATTTTCGTAAAAGTTTCGCAATGTTTCTAACCTATTTATGTCGTTATTTGATATCAAATAAATATGTTTAGGTGAAATATTAATGAATTATTTATATTGGATATTGAATAAATTATTTGGTAACTTTAAAAGTTTTAAAGTTTCGAATTCGCCCGAATCGCGCGCTTCCGCTGTGCCCGCCCCAACATAATCATGTAAGAATATATTAATAAAACAATTACTTTAATCATTTAACATTTAAATAATTAAATAATTAAATAAAAAATACCTTAAATATACGTATTATATTTATATTAAATAATCAAAATACATATATTAATGATATATGTCAAATATCTCAATTTGACATTTAATTAATTTATATTTCATAAAATCAAATATTAAATACAAATACACATTAATTAGGAAATGACCATTAGGTCTTTTTACATGTATTTTTTCGTTTAACCGTTAAACGATTTATAAATAATCTTCATTATTCATAAAAGTTGCCCTAGTGCTCTACAAGTATATTTCATCAGTGAGACTCTCAAGATTCAGGCATATCCGTCATGAAATCCAATTTCGTGTCCATAATTCACCCACCCGTAAATATGACGACCACAGATAAACTCGCTGAATCATACACGTCGAGGTCATTGCATACGTATAATCCATCCGTCACAGGTATCCGGATTATCCCAGAGATATAGATATAAATGTCAAATCTCAATAGGTACAATCATGTCGACTTATCTATGAGCAATCTTCTAAATAACACTCGAAACTTACTTCCGAAGTATACCACAGCCATGAATTTAACATATTGCTAATCATATAATGAATACATATGCCATGTACATAAGACTGACGAATCCTATCTTAATACACACAAGATATCATGATCATGAGTCCACACCCAACGAACAAGCGTAGGTCTGATCCTAATAAATCGGTGACGTGACTGCCATCTAAGTGTGGAGGATAACTCATATAACCACAGTGGTATCTCAAGTCAAAGAATCACTATGCTACTCAATCAGAGAAGATTCATATTGACGTTGGTGTACCATATATTAGGTAATCTTCGGTGAGTCATTCTATGTTTATCAAATAAACACCTACACGTCTATATGAGTCTCCTGAGACTCATGGTTCATTGGGATAAACCATCGGACCAAGTCCGATATACGACATGTACTGGTCTCAGCGGATTTTACTAACCGACCCGTGTTAGAAAATTTTGACCAGGAACTTTATTTGATAATATATATCTAGTAGTGACACTTCCCAATGTCAATTACAAGCTATGTTGTAATTGTGCACTACATTATATATTATCTGGTCTTTGTCTAATATATATATATATCACTAAACATGATTTAGTTTCAATCTAATGAATTAGATCGAATATATATAATAAGAGACAAGAGGTGCAACCATAAATAAGTAATATTATGGAAAAAAGGTATTGCTCGTATTCATGAATCGGACATGAATACGATATGGATTGGCGCTCCAAGCACCAACCCTAACAATTTCTCCCACTTGCTCTAGTACCAATCTACAGTATCATATACAGATACGCATGACCCTCTAAAACTCACCTAGCGCTCAAAAGCTAGGCAACAACAAGTAAGCCCACTATGACATATTGAGTTTGTCCAACAAACACAACTATTTCCATTAGCCAGCATCATTCATATTATATAGAAACTAAATTCTACATCAATATGACTCAGATGCCACATCAACATTGTGCTTTAGTTACTAAGTTGTCTAAGTATTTACGGATCAAATCCAAAATATTATGTAGACAACCGCAAACACAACACTAATATCAAACTTCTAATCTATAAGGTCACTATGCAACATCATAAGTCAATACTTCATAAGTTGCAACTAATTCCACTCAAACATTAGAATCATCAGTGACACTCTCACTGCATCTTTTCTGACTTTTTATGACGTAGACAATCTAACATCATAATGAGACTCAAAACTAATCTCACCTTAATGGTTGTGAACTTTATTCTCCATGTATAAGAAACTCGTTCTTAATAATGATAATGTCTTTATGATGTAAAATACTAGAAAGAAATTTGTACGCTCCCACTAACCTTTCTATGACACATGTATTCTCTACGCTTTGATAAAATCAGACAATCTGACTGATATCAAAATTAGAAAACACAAATTTCCAGAAAACTCATCTGAGTCTACAATAGGCTCTATAAGCTAATATACCAAACTGTAATCTTAGTATAATACAAACTCTATGGCCATTCCAAAATGAACTCTTCAAACTAAGAAATCACAATGGATCTTTTATCTGAAGAAATATTTAGAAACGCTACTTTGTATTCTAGATAAAATACACAGTTTAATATTAACATTAACCAACAAGTCTTTAATTGTTCAGTTAGTTCGACTAGAGACGAGTTTCCTCAGAATCCCTAATAGATTGATGAGTATAATTTTTCTCACTGTCATACTATAAAGGTCAAACCTTTAATAAGATCACTTTGTTTTTGCTGCGTAAACCATTTCCACATTTTATGAATGATTCATAATAAAATCTCAATCAAGTTCCAAACTTGATTGTAGTAAGCTATGAACAATCTTAGATCTATGGTTTAATGTTAATTTCCGGAATCGATATCAAATATCGTTCCCACTATAAGTAATATGATAATTTTCTTCGATAAGAAAACAACAGAACCATTAAGTATCAAATACTATGCAAATGATTCTGACATCCTATTAAACTTATATGGAAGTAATTAAAGGTATTTTCATCTTATTAATTATGTTGTTCCATTTATAGTTTATCCCTCTAACATTTGACTTCAATAAGTCAAGTATTTTCTACAATAGTCAACATCCAATGTTACACTCCAAGTAATAAAACAATTTTTATCATTCGGGATCGCAGAAAATATATTCTATCAATTAGAATACAATATTCAATTAAATAGAATAAATGATAAACCTTTACTTGTACCTCCGAGGCACAAGTACCTTCGATTATATAACCATTATACAAAAGAAAGATTCAAATCTCAAACCTTTTAAAGATTCAAATTTTCTACCTATACATATCATATATGCAACTGTAGAAACTAATGGAACCTAAATTAAAAGGATGAATTAGTGTTACTGGAGCATATCCCCAAGAGTATTGAAACTATCAGTTTAATAAATTTTTCGGTCCAATGACAATCATTGGTTAAATGAGATTTAATCACCTTCTCGAATACAATATTCAATAAATGGATAAGGATATGTGGCGTGATCTCGTATCAGACCATCCTTTATTATATGGAATACGTATCTAATACTTAAGTGATAAAATCTCATAAAACATTGTTCTAAGTTATTTACTTAACCGAATATTTTTCTTAATGTTTATCTATACGTCAATGACACTATTAGTTGTATTAAAATATGTAATAATTATTTATATAGAACAAATAACTATCCAATAGTTGCAAGTTCTGATATCAAATATCAAAAGAATCATTCAACAATATTTTAAATAACTAGACGGGAGATCTGGTATCTAATACATATAGTTGTCGTATTGTGAAAATCGTTATTTTCTATACACAACTATACACATCTTCTTTCTTTAACTTTATTATTTACCTTTGACTATTTACAACATTTGCAAATATTTGAAAATCAAATAGTGTCTGACAAATGACCTCTAAATGTCACTAAATCCAAGAAAGGTCATTATCAGATAAACAAATACCTAATGGGGTTTTCTTAATGCCAGTGAAGAATCTCGAGATATTAACCAATTCATGTCAATCTTTATTGCAGAAGAAACTATTTTGTCTAGAATGATTATATCATAGTCTATTCTAATTTAGAACCTATTCTAAAATTTTACAACTATAAGTGAAGTCAGAATATATATAAAATATGCATGCAGAGGATAAAAGTTTAATTCTATCTAAATAATAGAATAAGGAAAAAAAACATAAACAACATTTTCATAATATTACACACTGCATTAGTTATGGATTTTTAACCTAGCAGTGTCTCCCTAATACTTTACGTAATACCGTAATCCCCAACAAAAAATGAGAATTCAATAATTAAATCGAATTCCATAATGGGAAGTGGACCTTATAAATATAATTCGCCTCACAACTTTGGCACATTCTCGCCTACGTATATTCACGGGTAGACAACTCATTGTCAATCACACTCGTTGTGACTCTTGATTTTGTCCTGACCGTTTCTCGTTGTGACATATTTGGCATGTTCACAGGAGGCGTATCAAGGCTTCACTTGTCAATGACAAACTCAAGTTACTGATGTAGTCCTGACAGCTTTGGCACGTTCATGATTTCCACTTTCACTTGAATTTGTCTCTTATCATATAAGTTCTACTGGCACAAATGAACTACCTTCAACCATAACTACACAGCTTTAGCACATTACAGCTATAGCATCATGAAAACATTCACATCCATATTGACAAGACGGACGAAGAAACAAGTATTCCTAATACTAGTCACTTTATAAAACCTTATTTAACGGGGATTTTCCTAAAAGATGTAATTCACTTTATTTAATCAAATTAAATAAATACATGCATGTAAAAAGTAAAGATTAGATTAAATATCAAATTTAAAAGGCTAATCATATCATAGGTTCAGAATAAGACTCGCTCTGATACCATTTGTTGGGGTTTTATCAGGGCGGCGCAGCGGAAGAAGCGCGGTTCGGGCGAAATCGTAGTTTAAAGTTTTTAAACTTACGAATAAATTATTCAATATCAAATATTAATAATTCATTCGTATTTCACCTAAACATATTTATTCGAT